>PVLD010029932.1:0-17453 GCA_004027595.1 Dinomys branickii
ACACACACACACACACTCACACACACACACACACTCACACACACACACACACACACACACACACACACACACACACACTCACACACACAAACAGAAAACTCTATTCCCTCTCCCCAGGCCTTTTCTGTTACCTCTGCAATAAAGCGAGGCTGCATTAGGAAATAATCATAGTTAGTAGCTGTGATGAGCTAAACGATGACTCCCCCAAAAGATGTCCACGTCTTAGTCCCCAGAACCTGTGACTGCTGCCTAGAAGACAGAGACAAGACTTCACAGCCAGGCATAGTGCTCCATGCCTATGGTCCCACCTCTGAGGGTGGCTGAGGCAGGAGGATCACAAGTTCAACTTCCACCTGGGAGTCAAAATAAGAATTTTGAAAGAGGTTGAGGCTGTAGCTCTGTGGTAGAGCACTCCTGGGTTCAATCTCTAGCACAACCAAAAAAAAAAAAAAAAAGACGGTGAAAATGGGCCCAAAGTATAATCATGTCATACATATTCTTTTTTCTCTTTTTTTTTTACAGGCCTGGAGGTTAAACCTATGCCCTCACATGTGTTAGGCAAATGCTCTACACTGAGCTAACCGCCAGCTTTTTTTACTTAGTTTGAGACAAGATCCCGCTGAACTGCCCTGGCTATGCTGGGCATGGCAGTGCACACCTGTAATCCCAGCACTCGGGAAGCTGAGGCAGGAGGATTGTTGTGAGTTCTGGACCAGCCTGGGCTACCAAGTGAGCTCAGTGCCAGTCTGAACTGCATAGCGAGACCCTGTCTCAAAACAACAGATAAATCAATCAATCAATCAATCAAATCCTAAAGCCAGGTGTGGTGGCTCACACCTGTAATGCCAGCACTCCGGAGGCCAGGCAGGAGGAGAATCACCTAGTTCGAGGCCAGCCTGGACTACATAGCAAGGCCCTATCTTTGAAAACTCAAATAAATAAATAAAAAAAAACTCGGGCACTACAGGTATCTGACGAGACACGCAGAGGGAGCCATGGCAGGGCCTAAGAGACAACTAACTATAAGGGAAGAGAAGAGGTGGCCACAAGCCAAACTCCCAAGAAACTACAAGTATGAAAAGGATTCTCCCAAGAGCCTCCAGAGGGAGCAAGGCCTGGCTGCCCCTGCATTTCTGCCCAGCCATACTAACTAGACTTCTGATCTCCAGAAATGTGAGAGTAAACTTCTGCGGATTTGAGCAACTTGGGCTGTAATCCTTTGTCACAGCAGCCATGGGAGACAGAGTAGCTGACACTTAGTGACTACTCATTTGTGCTGAGATCTGCTCTGAGCATTTTACCCACATCAGATCACTACGTCCTGGCCTTAGATTTGAGGCCTGGCCAGGCAGACACAGTCCCAGCTTCACTGCTCACTACTGTGACCTTAAGCAAGTTAAATGTCCTGTCTAAACCTCAGTTTCTCAATTCACAAAAAGGCAGGTGGTGCCTTCTTCATGAAGTTGCCAGGAGAATAAAATGAGGAACAAAGAGTTCAGGGCAGTAGCAATAAGAGTTCCATTAAGACTACTTAAGTATAAGACTGCAAGAGCTAAGCAAGCCAAAAGGAGAGCACCCCGCTAACGTGCCAGGGCCTGGGGCAAGGCCTCGGGACTCCATGCAGAGGGGGATCTTCCAGTCAAGCCCACTGATGAGCAAATATGAAAGACTAAGGAGTTCAGTGAAAGAAAGATGTCCTCTCCTACTCAGGCAACTCAGTCGTTACCGCCAGCCTCTCTTCACCAAAGGCCTGGGATGACGCTAAGGCTTCCACACCCTCTGTGAAGATCTGAACAGCTATGCACGCCATCATCCTTACCGACACACTCCAGTGGGGGCCAGCACATCTCCCCGGGATTCTGCTGTCCAGAATCCAGCTCCCTTGCTTGGAAGTCAGCTGGGAGCAGACACCTCCAGCTCACCTTGTGGTCTTTCCCCCAAATTAGCCCACATTGCTTCAACCCGTCCCAGCAGACTGTGCAGAATGATAAATTCAAGAGCCTGCTTTAAGGAAGAGGTTAGTCAAGTGAGGAAGGATGAACAAGATTCACTGAGTCGGGAAGACCTAGCATTATCACCCGAAAGGAGGAAGATAGCTTTTTCTGATAAAACTTTGCCCCGCTTTCCTGTCCAGGTGGGGATGTTACTTCCAGGAGCAGCACCGCCCGGGATGCCAGGCCTTGTATCTCTACTTAGCAGACCTGCTGATCAGGGATTAGCGGAGAAGGGCCGGCCACCGGCCCAGCTTCCCCCTAGGCGGGGCTCCAGCCCCTCCGAAGACTCTGGCCGCGGCTGTCACGAGCACCCGGTGTTGGCCACCAGGCCTCTTCCCAGCAGGCTGCCCCAACAGCCACCTGCGCTCTCTGCCCTAGCCTCGTCCACCCTCCGGGGGTAAGGAGGCGAAAGGACGACAGCTCCCCCTCTACTTTCAGGCACCCACAGATTTCTGCGCTGCTGTCACCACTGACGAGAAGCCGGGGCACCGGAGGAATCGCTGCTCCGGTTCCCTCCGCCCGATCAACGAGCGCGCGGCAGCACCCCCGCGCCCGCGCCTCCTACTCCGGAGGGAGCCGGAGCCCGAGAGCCACATCCGGAGCGGGAAGCGGCTGCAGTGGAGGCTCCGGTCTCCCACCCCGCAGTCCCTCGCCCCATCCCAGCCCCCCCCCGCCGCCCCCAAGGCAGCCGAGTCCCGCGGGAGAAGGTGCTGAGGGCGCCGCGGGCCCCGCCTCCCCGGGCTCGGCGCGAGGGCACCGCTCCGCTTCCCCCGCCGGCCCGGGCGCTAGGCGCGGGGCTCCCCACCCGGGACCCGACCGGGGCCGCTGCCCCCCACTTTACCAAAGGATCCTAAAGCACGCTCCGGCCCAGCGCCCACGTCAGGAGCAGTCCGGCCGCCCGCGAGCGCACCCCTCGGACTCCTGCCGGGCGCGGGCAACGGGGCGCGGGCAGCGGGGCGCGGGAGGCGAGCCGGGGCGAAGCCGGGGTTCACTCACGCGCGGGCCCTGGGGAACCCCATGGAGAGCAGCACGTCCAGCGCCGAGCCATGCTTGATGGTGCCGGGGCGCTGCTGGCGGCTCCTCCGCGGGGTGACTTTGCTGTACAGCTCCTCGCGCGCGGCCATGCCGAGGGGCTGTGCCGGCCGTCCGTCCGCGGCTCAGCGCCCGGCCATCGCCCGGGGCCCGGGGCGCAGCGCGGCGCGGGCTCGGCCGGGGCCGCGGGCGCCCCGAGCCTCCCGGGACCGGACTCCGGCGCTTCCTGGTGAGGCCACCCGGGCCCGGCGCCCGCCGGCCGCTTCCGCGCGATCTGCCGCCACCGGCCGCGACCGGCCGGGCCCCGGAGCCCCCGGCGCCGCCCGCAGCAGTCCTCTCTTCTCGAGCCCTTCCTTCGCCTCTCGAGCAGTCCGGGAATTTGCAATGAGTAATTTTTGAATGGATCTAAAAGGAAAAGGAGCCTTGTGGGCTGGCCCTGCTTTGCCTGTCCCCGGGGCCCGCCCCTTTCTTAAAGACACAGCGCTGTCCCAGGAGGTTGGGGCAGAGTTCGAGGCTGCGGCGGGCGGCAGGGAGGCAGAGCCATCCAACCCGGGAGGTTTCCCGGTGCGCTTGGGTCCCCAAGAGTCACTTCATCGCCCGGCTTTCTCTTTGCAAGTCGGCCTAGGCGGGCCTCGGGACTCCAGACAACCCATTTCAACCCGCTTCCTGACGGGGTTAACAATGGCAGTCCGATGCAGTGACGGATGATACTAATGGATCACAAGGCCAAGCGTAAGGCTCGGTATAAGGCTTTGCTTCCAAGAGATCCAGCAGAACCCAGAGGGTTAAGACCAGGGGAGGTCGAGGGTCTACAGCAAAGACCTTCCGCGTCCCTCTGTCACCGTAGCCAGAGACTGGACAAGAGATTTCTCTTAACAGTGGGACCTCAGATTCTGGGACCTGGCAGCATCTGAGAAAGGAGAGGACTGGGGTGAAAGGCAGGAGGGGAAGAAAAACTAGGAAGGAAAAGGATGAGCAGAGGAAGGACACCTTCTAATTATAAGGGACTGGAAATGGAATGGGATGATTTTCACGAGTGAATAAATAAATGACTTAAAATAAATAAGTGGGTTCAAAGGAAGACTGGATTGCCCCTGCACAATGACTGCAAGTGAGATGGTTGAACAAATCTACTACCACCTCCAAGAAGTGGAAGTCCTAACTTCCATGCCAGGTGCCTTACACCCAAACCAGGCTGAGCAAGCACGGATCTTTCATCTGGACCGGTCTTGCCTTCCAGTCAGGGACATCCTGCCGGGTGGAAGAAGAGGGGCGGAGTAAACCTTAGCGCCTCTTTTTGTGGGTAATAATAATACAACCCGACCTTGGGCTTGTGCGTGTGCCAATCATTGTGTTAAGCAAATGGGTGAATTAACATTTTACAGTGCCCTCTGGGGTCTATGCCTTTATTATCTCAGTTTTATAGATCAGAAAACACTCAGACACCCAGGAGGATCGCAGAGCTGGGAAGGGCAGAGGGTAGGTAGAGCCTTTTCTCACAGCAGAGCCTCGGGATGAGTTACTTCTCCCCGGCAGCCCCGTGTTCTCATAGGTATGGAGTATTGCTCGAGTGGGCTTCTCCAGAATAGACCGCGTCTCGTGAGTAGCTTTTTGATACTGCTTTATAAGGCCTCTAGAGTTTGGCCACTGAGAATGATACAGTTTAAGTTCCTGAGCTCCCCACACATGCTGGGGTTGGTTTTCTACAAAATGTCCAGCGGCCACTGGCAGTGGGGAGATAAAACAGCTGGAACCTCAGCACTGCTGTGCTTAATTTCTGCCTGGTGCTGTGTGGAGGACGAGGGACTGTGCATACTTCCTGGGTGGCACCATTCATACCTGTTACAGAGCAGAGGTCTTGAGACCTTGCAGAATGTGCTCCCAGGGCTTGGAGTGCACAGACAAGATGGAGCTGGGAATCCCATACCTGGTATACTAGCCTCCTTGGGATGTGCTCCATAAAGGATGCTGGGCATTACCCACAATTCCAGGTTGTTTCCAGATGTCTAGTGTGAAAATTAAGTGATCAGGACCCCTGCCAAGAAAGGATGATGCATGTGGAAGTGCTACACACACAATAACACCACTATACAGAGCACTCAGAGAGTGCTGATACTCTTCTTACACAAGTAACCCACCTAGTTCCTTAACAAGGCTGTGCAGCAGGCACTACTATTTTATTATTAGCCACTTTATAAACAAAGAAACTGAAGCAGAGATCAATTCTCTTGTCCAAGAC
The DNA here is from genome assembly GCA_004027595.1 of Dinomys branickii. Lineage (NCBI taxonomy): Eukaryota > Metazoa > Chordata > Mammalia > Rodentia > Dinomyidae > Dinomys > Dinomys branickii. The sequence goes on from PVLD010029932.1 coordinate 5,266, forward strand.
CACAGGACCAGAAAATGGCAGAGTTGGGATTTGAGCTTTTAACATTTGGCCAAACAAACACTGCCATTGTTATGATGACAGAGAGGGCAGTTGACCTTTAAAATAGCTGATGAAGCTGGGTGTGGTGGCACAGCCTTAATCCCAGCACCCAGGAGTTTGAGGCTGGGACACTGATCAAGAGTTCAAGGCCGGCCTGTGCTGCTGCATAGTGAGCTCAAGTTCAGCCTCAATGACATAATGAGACCCTATCTCAAACAAACAAACAACATAGCTGATGGTAACCAGCCATACTACATGCTCTTAATCCCAGGATTTGGGGGGCAGGTGAGCTGAGGCAGGAGGATCTAAACTTCAAATCCAGGCTTGGGCAATTTAGTGACTTAGCAAGACAGACCCTCTCTCAAATTAAAATGGTAACACAGCTCAGTGGCAGAACCCTTGTGGATTTGATTCCAGTACCATCAAAAAAAAAAAAAAAAAGGATAACTGATGGTGATTGCCTTTTGGACTCCTCTAATCCCCCCTTGACTTGGAATTGCTGGAACTGCATTTCTTCAGAAAGACTGAATTAATTGTGTTTCTTCTCTCTGCCTCTAGGCAGACTTGAGATAGAGTTAGTGATGGATATAAAAATAGTTTTAGGTAGCCTGGGAAAAGCACTACAGAAAGCCAGGCACCTTAGATGCAAATGGTTTGGTCTGGGGCACTTTAACAGAGATCCCAACTGCTCCTCACCTTCTTCAGCTTGGTGCCAGGCTTGTCTGCTTTGGCCTGTCTGTCATTTGTTCTGCATGGGGCTAGGGGGTGGTGATTCAGATGCATTGTGCTTGCATTGTATTGCCTCCGAAAAGCCAGGAGAAGCCTTATAAACATCCATATTGTTCTATTACAAAAAGAGATGAAGGACTCTTCCTCTGGCAGTGAATCTTGCAGCAGTGGGGAGGGAGGAGGCTGGAGGGGGCCTTGCACAACACAACGGAGCTGACACATCAGCACAGACTGGGAAGGCAGACTGCCCTCCCCTGAGCCCTGGACCACACAGCTCTTTTGGCCGTGAGAGCACTGTTTAGATCCATGCATTGGCCCTGCTGCTTCCTGGCTGGACGGCACTTCTGCAATGGGTGCAGGGATGCTCCTGACTGCCCAGCTGGCTGCTCTGTCACTTCTGAGGAGCATTCTGTGTCTCCTCCTTCTCTTTCTCCTTCTCAAGGTCCTGGAGAAAAGGTCAAGTGGTGGCATTAAGAACAGGAAGTCAAGCTGCAGTGCATTTCTGGTTCTGAGGGCTGGGGTGTTGCACTGCTAAGCGTAAGGGTAGGTTTTGAGCTGCTGGGAATGCCTTCAGGTCCTAGACCTCAAGGGGATTCTTTATGGCTGGAAGAGTTTGAGGCCCTCCATCCCTAGGACTTTGAAACTCAGGAAGCCCTAGGGGTGGGGCTACCCACCTAGAGGTAAACTGGTGAATAAAGTGTGACACCCTCTCTTCCTCTTTCAGAGCAGTGTACTGAGTCAGTTAGACATCTTGTCAGATTTATGTAAGACTTTTTGTGAGAAAAAAAATTTGGAAAAAAAATTAAGTTTTGAAAAGCACAGAACTAGCCTATGTGTTGGTGCACACCTGTAATCCTAGTACTCTGGGAGGCTGTGGCAGGACAATCTCAAATTCAATCCCTGTCTGGTCAACTTAAAGATCCTGTAAGACCCTGCCTCAAAAAATTATTTATTTAGTCTTTTTAAGTCAGGGTCTTGCTATGCAGTTCAGGAGGGCCTTGAGCTCACTTTGTCATCCAGGCTGGTCTTGAACCTGCAAGGATCCTCCTTCCTCAGTTTCCCGAGTGCTGGGGTAACAGGTGTGTGCCACCATGCCTGGTCCTTCAAAAAATACTTTAATCATTCACTTTAATGCCCCTCGTCATCCTCTTCACCCCACTCTTCCCCTTCGTCTCACATGTTTGAAGGGAAGGGTTTCAATGTGTATAACACGTTCTTGTCATACTCATGCTGACTACTGCCCAGCCTTATACTCCTTTTTCCGGTCCTCTTCTATAGTAATATTTTCCTCTTTATTTATTTTGGAGACAGAGTCTCACTATGTAGTTCAGGCTGGCCTTAAACTCACCAGTTAGGCCAGGCTGGCCTTGACCTCCTGAGTGCTGGGATTATAGGTTACAAAGTGGGCTCAAGGCCAAACTGAACTGCATAGCAGAAAAGGAAGCCAAGGGGAACGGAGGGCCATTAGCCATGGGAGGAACAGGCTTGGGGGAGGAAGAGGCAAACAAGAAGCAGTTTGGGGAGAGAGGAGAAGAGCAACTGAGGGGAGCCCTTAGAAGTGGCCTTTCAAGGACCTGTCAGGCCTCTGCTGTCCCTAAGCACAACAAGACCAAGGCTAAAGGCCTGGAGACGGGCTGCTGTCTTCCTATCCTAAGTCTGTCCCTAGGACACAGCCCAGTGCTGGATACACACGGAGTCTGCAAGCAGCAGGTGCTTGCCCAGCCACTAATCTCTGAAACCAATTTATGCTGCGGGAAAGGCCAAGGCCAAAAGCATGTTGGAAGATCAGTCCCCAGATCAACAGAAACCTCACATTTTTTTCTCACATTGTGAAAAAAGTTATATGTTTCTTTCAATTGCAAAAGGAAGAAAGGGGAAGAGGAGGCTATTTCTATTGCCTGATTGTTTTATTTCCCATTTCTTTTTCTTTTTTCCTTTTGTCTTTTTGAGGCACGGTCTCCCTATGCAGTTCAGGCTGGCCTTAAGCTTGCTTTGTAGCCCAGGCGGGTCTCGAACTCATGATCCTCCCCCCTCAGCCTCTGCGTACTGGGATTACTGACGTGGGCCACCACACCCAGCTTGATTCCCATTTCTGAACAAAAACCCCAACATTTCTATTCTAGAGTCTTCTTGTAGGAGACTCTGAACTGTCTACCCTCTTTGCTCCTCCAAAAGGCCTCCTCCCAAAGCCACCACCCCAGGGACTCTGACCCCGATTTTCTACAAAATAATACATGTCTCGCAAGATAGACAGCACAGGCTTTAAAGGGGGGTGGATTCTCACACATCGTTTCTGTATAGAAAAGGTAACATGCAGAGCATCATGGCACAAACATGTAGTCCCAGAATTTGGAAGACACAGGTAGGAGAATCCCGGTGAGTTTGAGGTCAGCCTGAACTACAAAGCCAGGTCCTGTCTCAGAAAAAAAAAAAATTGTCAGTTATTATCTCTCCCACCCACTCCCTGTCCCACTCCCCACCCTCCAACCACCCGCAAAGGTGTTCACTCATTCTTTATGGCAAGTTCCATTCCAGGGGTGGGTTACAGGTTTGGAAAAGAAAGCAAAATAATTTCCGTTTCCTCATCATTAAAATGGAAGCAGTACTTACCTCAGAGGGTTTTTGCGATAACTAAATGAATCAAGGATGGATCTGAAAGGATCGAGCAAGGGGCTGCGTGCTGGCTGAGGATTTTTCTGGATGAACCATTTATTTTCTTATTTCCTTGATATTTATAGTTTCTTTGTTTAATGAGACCCAGGACACAGAATTAGATGAATCATATGTGTTTACTTGTGCTTACTTTGTTTTTAGGAACACAGTATGTACCCACAAACTCTTCACCTAAAACCAACGTTAGGATCTCCATGATAAACTGGACACATTAGAGGACACTGCTGGCACATCCCTGTCCCTCAGAACCCAGGGACTTTACCCAGTACCTCGATGATCACAGTCGGGAGTTTTCCTTTTTACATAGTTTTATGGAATCTAGAAGTTGTCCTAAAAACATACCTAAACTTTTCGGCTGTACTAAATATCATAAAAGTATGTAATCATCTTTGCAATCTTTGAGGATTCATTATTTTTCACTTAATGGTAGATAGCCAAGATCTATCCACACTGCTGAATGCTGGGAAGTTCATTGGTCTATTAGGAACCCATAGTCCACTTCCCCACTAATGCACGCCTGGGGTATTTCCAAGTTTTTGCTTTTACAGTTACTCTGTTACAGACATCGTGCACAGGCCTCTGGCTGCACATGTGCAGAGAGTTACTCCTGAGTTTGTCCCTAGGAGCAGAAGTGCTGGGTCATCTCCACCTTAGAGGGTAATAAAGGAAGTGGGGTGCACACTTGTGATCCCAGCACTCTGGGAGGTGGAGGCGGGAGGTCTGTAAGTTCAAGCCCAGTCTGGACAACTTAGTGACTTAGTGACATAGAGACACTCTGTTTTAAAAGTAATAAAAATGAAAAAAGACTAGGGATGCAGGTCAGTGTGAAGGCCCTGGATTCAACTCCCAGTACCACAAGAAACTACAAATATAGTGCAAGAACTTTTTTCTGTCTTCTCTCTTCCTCTCCTCTCCCCTCCTCTTCCTTTTCTGTCTCTTTCTGCAAAGATGAACTATTTTCTACTGTAATTATACCAACTTACGTTTCCTCCGACAGCACAGAGGAGATATCTCTGCATTGCAGTTGCGGTGGCTACATCACAGTGGCTCAGGATGGCTGTGCTTTTCCTTCCCAAGAGCTTGGTAGATAATCTTTGGTGAAAAGGGAAAAAGGCCAAGTCCAAAAAGGACTACAGGTGCACACCTGCAGTCCTAGCAATTGGGAGGCTGAGGTAGGAGGGTCATGAGTTTGAGGCTGGCCTGTGTGACTTAGTTCCAGCCTGCCCTGGGATACATAGTGAGACCCAGAAATGAACAAGATAAAGTCCTTGTTCACCAGGAGGTCACTTCCGTTCTGTACATACTGTGAAGAAAGTACAGTGGTTCTCAGGTGGCAACACTCAAAAGAGCAGGCAACGCTGGTGGAGCGACAGCAGTCAAGGGAGCCAGGCAGGCAGCAGATCCGTGAGTCAACTCCAGGTGCTCCTGAGAGCCATGAAAGGTTCTGGAATACCTGAAGCAGGGTACAGTGGCACATACCTGCAACCCAGCTACTCAGAGGCTGAGACAGGAGGATCTCCATGAGTTTGAGGCCAGCCTATGCCACATAGTGAGTTCAGGAACAGCCTAAACTCCATGGTGAGACTAGGTCTCAATAAATAAATAAATAAATAAATAAATAAGCCCCCCAAATCAAAATTTTAGAAACTTTTCTTAAAGGGGAGGGGCTGGGCGTGGTGATGCACACCTGTAATCCCAGCACTCAGGAGGCTGAGGCAGAAGGATTACTTTGAGTTGAAGGCCAACCTGGGCTACCAAATAAGTTTAAGGCAGTCTGAACTACACAGGGAGAACTTGTCTCAGAAAGAAAATTTTTTTTCAAAGGGGACAGGGGAACTGGAGATGTAGTCAGAGGTACAGCACCCCTAGGTTTGATCCCCAGCCCCATCACCAAAAAAAAAGTTGTTGCACCATTAGGAGCTCGAAATCAGTCATGGTACGTGGAACACTTCCATCATGGAAACTGCTTTCCGCAAGCTCTCTTTCTGTCTGGCCCAGAGTGGGGACGACATTAATACACAGATGCGTCTGGAAGAGGCGGCAGTTACCTCCTCTCCTAGGATCTGATCTTCCTGGGAGTGGCTGGGAGTGCCCAGGGCACACAGTGAAGCTGTGTGCACAGGAGGTGGGCGGGGTGGGCAGTGCCGCCTGCTGCAGGTTTTCTCGTCCCTTCCCTCACTTCGATCTGTTCGATCCCTGGAGGGACAAGGACAGGCCAGCATCAAGACTGCCCGGCAAGTGTCCACAGGAGCCACTCACCGAGCAACCTCTTGCAGCTCAAAGACGTTAGGAAAATTGACCATGATCACAAAGTGCCCAGATGGTAAAATGAGCAATGGGAACTTACTTAATTACTAATTAATATCAATTAAAATATTTTAATAGGCAAATTTTTCTGTATTACTGGAGACTGAACCCAAGGACTTGGCACTGAGCTACATTCCCAGTGCTTTTTAATTTTTCTTTTGGAGACAGAGTCTAACTAAATCACGAAGTTGCCAGGGTTAAATTTAGTTTGAGATCCTCCTGCTTCAGCATCCCAGAGTGCTGGGATGACTGGTGTGCTCCACCACACTCAACTAGGCAAATTATTTTATTAGATAATTAGTATTTATTTATCTATCTATTTATTTATTAAATGTCTTTTGGAGACAGGGTCTCCTTATGCAGTTGAGGCTGGCCTTGAGCTTACTTTGTAAGGCTGGCCTCAAATTTGCAATGATCCTCCTGCCTCAGCCTCCTGAGTGCTGGGATTACAGGCATGAGCCACCATGCCAGCCTGTTTATTTGTTTAGCTATGCTATGAAATGAACCAAGGACTGCTGGACCCCCAGACAAAAGCTGTCTGCCGAGCTGTGTGAGTACGGGAACTGCAGTGAATCTGGCACCCAAGTGACCGTTACTGAACTCACCAAGCCCCCTGGATGACTAACAAGCAGATGACAAATCTAATTCTTCCTCCCCCTATTTCTCTTCCACAGTGACTGGATGCCTCTGCTCTCTGGGCATTGGGCTCAAAGATAGGGGTGACTTCAAGGAGGACAAGTGTAGTAGGTGGCAGGAAGGACCAGGCCATGACAGCACAGGATGTCTGAGAGACATTGTGGTTTGTCCAAATTGCAGTAGAGGCAGAGTGGTGGGAGGACTACTAGGAAAGCCTCCCTGGGGAGATGGTGTCTCAGCTGGACGTGGAGGATGAATGGAAGGAAACTGGAGAAGAGGGGAGAGCAGGGGTGGACAAGCTGAGTAGAAAGAGGAGCAAGACAGAAAGCGTGTTGGCTGGCCACGTGGCCCGTGCCTGCAATCCCAGCACTGTGGGAAACTGAGGAAGGAAGTATCCTAAATTCAAGTCTAGCCTGGACAAGTCAGCAATTTAGTGACAGTCTGTCGCAGAATTTTAAAAAAATTTTAAAAAGAAACAAGAATGTAGCTCAGTGTGAAAGCCCTAGGTTTAATCCTCAGTACTGAAAAAAAAAAGACAGACAGACAGAAAGAAAGAAAGATACACAGGAAGGAAGTTAGCTCCAGGCAGAGGAAATGTCATATGCAGAGGCCAGACCTTTGAGAGACCAGGTCATCTCTGCAGACCCACATGGCAGAAGCATGGAGGGTGGGGAGACGGAGCTTCAGGGAGTGGCACAGCGTTGAGGATTTTGAGTTGCTGCAGAACCAGACTTCTTTACCGACAGAACTCACAACCCTCCTGACTCAGGACCTCGAGGGGCTGGGATCACATGTTCGCACCACTGCGTCCTGCCATTTCACCCCAATCTTAAAACAGTATCTTCAAATTTCTTTCTTTCTTTTTTTTGGTCTTTTTGAGACAGGGTCTCTCTATGCAATTCAGGCTGGCCTTGAGCTCACTTTGTAGGCCAGCCTGGTCCCGAACTTGCAAGAAGCCTCCTGCTTCAGCCTCCCGAGTACTGGGATTACAGGTGTGCACCATTATGCCCAGCTTCAAAAAATCCTTCTGCTGTCTTCACATTGTCTTCTCCTGTGTGTGTCTGAAATCTTTTGCCTTTTCCTGATAAGAGGATCCATGATTGCAGTTAAGACCCACCCAGCTAATCTAAATACCATCCTCAACTCCTTAGTTTTATCACACCGTCAAGTCCCTATTTTCCCTACAAGGTAACATTTACAGATTCCAGAGGTTGAACTTGATTCTCCTAGTGACCATCACTCACCCGCAACACCAGTCTCCCTTGGGGCAGCTTGTTTTGACCCAGGATGGACTTCCAGGTCCAGCAATGGCTTTTTCAATCTCATGACTTGGGCTAGGCAGAGAATGCAGAGCTGGGGAGGGGCAGGGAATGGGTGAGGGAATCACCCTGGTCCATTGCTTTGTGAAAAAGGCCACTTTCCTCAGTTCACATTGTTCCATCTGCCTCAGACTCTTCCTTCTTCTGACCTATTGAAGGTGTGGCTTGACCTCATCACCCCGCCATGCACATCGTGCACGGATAGAATCTGGTCTTCTGTGCTGCTGGATCACAGCACCGAGATAAGCAGTGGGAGGCACTGTGGTGACTTCACTGCTTATCTCTGGGATAGAACATGCTTCCTAAGGCTCCATGTGTCGTACCTGTCTCTGGGCAAGTGCTTACTGAAAGTCTGTTGGACAGATGGGCTGCACTGCAGCTACGGGGAGAGGCGTCTTGGTAGAACAATTCGATTGCATCCCTCCCTTCCCTGCTTGTGAGAACAAGGCCAGCAGACTCACACACCTGTATCCCTGCCCTGGCTGCACTGGCTCCAGCCCTGGACTGAACCTTTCTCCCTTCTTGGCTAGCCTGGGAATAGATGGACCTCCATCCCTGGCTTGTGCCTCTGATGTACCCAATGCTGTGAGTAAACCCAAAGCAAACCTCCTTGCAGCCAGTCCCTGAAAGCTGTCTAAGAATGGAGCTGTGGGGACCGCTGGCTGGTTGGCAGAAGGCAAAGGAGCCCCTGACTGGCTTGAAGCAGAGAGAGAACTGGCCAGCTAGCAAACCTCCGCGGTTCACTGGGAAGTGTGCTTGGAAACAAACTGCTTTAGGTGGTCGGGGGCTGGCTCTCACTGTGCCTCAGTCTTTACCCTCTCACCAGACTGAGTGGGCGCTGCGAGCTGAGTGTCCTCTGTGACCATGACTGGAGTCTCCAGGCCACTTCCAGGAGGCTCCTCACAGCCTGTTCTCTGCTCTGCTCCTTAAAGGGAAGCCAGGAGAAGGAGAAAAGAAGCCCAGGTAGGCCCCTTAGAGGTTCTCATTAAAGAGCAGGGGATGGAGATTGCTGTCTATAGTGCCCCCACTCATCTGAAAACCTCACCCACTGGTTCTTAGTTAGTGGTAATGTTTATATAGCTCTCTGGACTTTCCAAGCACTTTCAGGCAGAATACCTTGCTTATTGTCCCGCTGAGATAAGAAAATAGTCTGAGGAAATAGGGATGGAACTACAGGGACAGCACTTTCCTAGCAAGCTCGAAGGTCCTGGGTTCCACCCCCAGAACCGAAAGATAAAGAAAAATATGAAGAAGGTAATTAAACACACTTTTATCCTGGACAAAACCAAAAGAAAACAAATACACAAAAATAACAGAAAGTATAAGGATTAATAAATTCCATGACTTACCTGAGATATTATGGTGTTAGAGAAGAAATTAGTTTCTTTGTTTTTGTATTGAGAACTCAGCTACATCCCAAGTTCTTCTTTTAAATTTTTGGGTTTTTTCTCGAGACAGGGTCTTGCTAAGGTACTAAACTGCCCAGCTGGGGCTCAAGTTTGAGATGCTTCTGCCTCTGTCTCCCAGAGACCTGGGATTACAGTCAGGCACCATCCCAACATAAAACAGTGTTTAAAAATAAAGTAGAGTGTGCTGGTACTGGCCTGTAATCCTAGCACTAGGGGAGGCAGAGGATGGCCAAACGTTCAAGGCCAGCCTGGGCTACATAGTGAGTTCAACATCAGGCTGAACTGCATAGTGAGACCCTGTTTCAAAACAAACAAACAAACACCTCCAAGTTTTCACAAATCAAAGGAGCACTAGCAATGTTCCCCTCTCTTTCTTTCGTTTCTCAAACATGTCTTGTGACTCTAGTGGGAAAAAGTCAAGTTCCTTCAAGAGGTGTAGACAGACCTTTGGTGGGGGGTGCACCAGGGACAGCATGGATTGCACCTTCAGCCTCTCAAAGCCATCTGCATAGAGATTGTCTCAAGACCAAGGTGCACCAGCCTTTGAGTCACAGCGTATTGTCGAGCACCTCTTCATGTCACAGCAATCTCAGGCATGAGGAGCAGAGGCCTCCAAGTTTATTGATTCAGAGTTTTATTGGAAACTAGCAGCTGAGAGCACTCCAGCACTTGAATTTTGATTTCGAAGTACCACTTCCTACCAAGAAGAGCCAGGGCTTCCTGAGAAGATGCTGATTCCAGGACAGAGACAGGGAAAGCTGAAGATTGGTCTACAACTTGTTATATCCCAAGTATAGAAGTACCCCGAGATGAGTGGGATTATGTCAAAAAGACATGAGAACTGGCCTGAAGGAACTTCCACAGCCAGTTCTGATATAAACAGTGTCCCTTGCATCCTGCTGTCAAAGAATTTTATTGGGTTATAAGAGGTCATATTAAAAGAATCCTTAAGTCCATAGTGAAACTTTAAATGATAGAGAAAAGAGGAAATTGTTCCTCACTACAGTATGAAACAGAAGCATAGAAACAATGATAAGATTTTTAAATGTTTTTTTTTTTTTTTTTGGCTTTTTGAGGCAGGGTCTCACTATGCGGTTCTGACTGGCCTTGGGCTCACTTTGTAGCCCAGGCTGGCCTCAAACTCACAACAACCCTCCTGCCTCAGCCTCCCCAGTGCTGGGATTATAGGGAGTACTACCATGTCCAGCTAATGATAGGATTTTAAAGCACACCATTTTGTAACCATTGATGTGATGGAAGATTCAGTTAGGAATCACCAATCTCTATGAAAGTCAGTGATGAAAGGTGGTTGTGGATAGGATATTCGCGTTGTTTTAAAATATTATTATTTATTCATTGCAGAGGGGAATATGCCTTCAGCACACAGACATCTGGCAATCACCACCTCTAACCAGGAATTTGAGCTTCGAATTGCCAGTCATGTGGTTGTCTGACCTCTGAATAAGGAGCTCATCACAGCCTATCTGATGCACCTGAGCCAAATCTGAGAGCTCTCATCTGTCATCTCAGACACTCAGGAGGCTGAGGGAGCAGGACTGGTGATACATTCATCCAGAGTGTGGAGCATTCTGCAGAGCAACTGGGAAGATTCTATAAAGGACTTCACATCCTAAGTGTGAGCAGAGCTGGGTGTGGTGGCATGTGCTTGTAATCCCAGCACTTGGGAGGCTGAGGCAGGAGGATTAATGAGAGTTCGAGACCAGCCTGGGTTACAAAGTGAGCTCAAGGCCAGCCTGAACTGCATAATGAGACCCTGTCTCAAACAAAACAAAACAAAATAAAGCAAAAACTAGCAGAGGGCTCTATATTAGGGAAAACTAGAAAGATTTAACAGTCATATATGATGCTTGAAACTGATTATATTCTAAATCTAAGACAAACTAAGCCAGGCATGATGTGCGTACCTGTGATACCAGTACTCTGGGAGGCTGAGGCAGGGAAATGACAAATTTAAATCCAGCCTGGGCAATTTATCAACTTTTTGAGACCTTGTCTCAAAAGTAAAAAATAAAAGTTTTTTCTTTTAAAGGAATTAAAACTATGACTGGGGATATAGCCCAGTGGCATGGTGCCTGTCTGGCAAGGATGAGGTCCTGAGTTCAGTTCCTTGTACCAAAAATAAAGACATTAAAAAATTTAATTAAAACTTAAGAAAGGAAGACGGCAACCACGTAAGCAGCAGAGAAAGATCCTCCGGGAGGATCGCCACCCAGACACTGGAATATAGCAACATGAGAATGACAGGAAGGAGAGAAATGTGTACCCCGAACCCAGGAAGGATCTGAAATGAGAATTGAAGCCCTCAGAAAGATCAAACAATACCTCTCCTGGAGGAAAGGCTTGGAGGGCCGCCATAGCACAGTAGGAGGAAGAGAAGGCAGAAAGAAGGGAGTCACTGCTCCAAACACACCCTTGGCCCGATCCCTCATTCTGGCACTCACAGCTTCAGCTTGAGAGACCCATGCTCACAGGAGCCTCTGGACTTGGCCAGGGAAGAGCAGAGTTCTGAGAGCTGGTCCAGGACCAGAGAGGAGAAAATGCAGCCAGGAAAAGAAGCAGTGGCAGTCAGGAGGTGTTGTTGAACCCAGTGTGAGGATAAGAAGTTACAACAGCCACTAAACCAGAATCCCCACCCTGAAGCAACCTTTCTAATCAGTGCCTGGAGGCAAGGTGGAGTCAAAGCAACCAGTACACAGCCCACCACACCCAGCTCTATGCCTTCCCGGAGGCTATGGTCTTCTACCTCTTCACTGTGTGAGCAACTACCAGCAGAGAGCAGCAGAGAGCAGTGGCAGCAACCCCAGGGCCACAGCAATTCCCAGGGATTCAGCCAAGGAACAAATGGGAACTGGAGCACAACAGTAAGAGAGAGCTGCAGATGGAGGTGGACCACACAGCCCCACACCCTTCTCATCCCAACACTAAGCAGGAAGCACGAGCTGAGTTACCGGGCCTCAGGTCCCACCTTGAACTCCCTCTCTGAACACCTTGAATCTTGGTGACCCAAGCACTCAACATGTGTCTCTGACAGCAACGGGCTGAGCCTATGGGCTTC
>PVLD010029933.1:0-17447 GCA_004027595.1 Dinomys branickii
GCATCTCTCTTCCACCCTCTGCCCCTGTGTAGTTCCCTTCTGTGATGTTCCTCTGGCTATTTAGGTGCCGAACAGAATAAGGAACATCCAAAGTCCCTACAAGGGGAACTTACCAATGAGCCTTCCCTAGGGCAGCCATATCTACCAGCAAACCTAAGAAAGGCAGATGATCGACACACCTACCTCATGGTGAATTTGTTTCTGGATCTATTCTGTTCCTGATATATTTCTAGGATCTTCTCACTGTCCTGATTTTTGACACTTCATAATTTTTACAATGAAGTTCAGAACTCCTCAAAATTTGTTCTATACTTAAAAGTTGTCTGTTTCTTTTTGAGGTCCTTTGCATTTTTTCTGAATACTATAAGTGGCTTCCTAATTTCTGTTTAAAAATTTGGGAATTTTGATTTGAATACCTTGACTCTATCAAAGTATTAGAAAAAATATGGGGCTGGGGATATAGCTCAGTGGCACAAGCACCTGCCTGGAAAGCATAAGCTCCTGAGTTCAATCCCTGGTACCACAAAAAAAAAAAAAGAAAAGAAAAAATGTGACTTTGTAAGTCTGTTAAATTGTATGGGTAGCAAGCAAAGTTTACATCAATTTTTTTTAGATTCCCATTATCTCATCTTTTCAATATGCTAGTTTCTAAATGCACAGATCTTCAATATCTTTTGTCACATTTATACCTTTAATTCATAGTTTCCAATGTTGTTTTAAACTCTACTGTTTCATTTTACATTCAGTAAGTGCTATATAATGAACCCCTTATATGTAGTAATGCTGTGGCAGTGCTAAACATGGTTTGTTCTAAAAACATTAGGTTATAGAATCTTCCCTACTGAGGATACCCCACAGTACTATGAAGCAATAACATTATGGAATTGGACCTGAAAAATTCAACACTGCTTTTGCTACTTTCTCGAAATGGAGAAATTGGGTAAGGGTGAAACAATTGGATCGACTCTTCCTTGGTGCACATCATAAAGAGGATCATTACTTGTACACAAGTTTGGTAACTCAATTCTTTAGTTTTTCTTGAGACAGGATCTCCTTATGTAGCTCAGGCTGGCATTGAACTCTTTATGTAGTTCATGCTGGCCTCAAACTCATGGCGGTTCTCCTGCCTGAGACTCCAGAGTACTGGGTTTATAGTGTGAGCCACCACCCACTAACTCTTTATCTTTAGAATGCAGATGTAAGAAATCATACAGATGAGTCCTGTGAAACCTTTATCCCCAGCATCAGTAGTAAAATACTGAAACAGTACTACTGTGCATCTTCTCAAATGTATATAGACGTCATGCTGTCTAATAGTTCTATCAGCACAGAAATCCCTCAGGCTTCACATGTGTAGACATCACTTCCTTCACACCCACCCACCTCACCCCTGGGACCCAACAGTCTCTCATTCATTAATATCATAGATCCTTTCAATGATGCTAGCAAATGGATTGGCAAAGATATATAAGATTTTGATTGCTTTTCCTTTAATTTGACATCATTCTCTGGAGATTCACGAAGCCCTGTGTGTATATGAAGAGTCCATTCCTTTTTTAATGCTGAGTAGTAATCCAAGAGGTGGATGTACCAAGGATTTTGTTTCTTTTTAAAACTTGATTCCATCTAAAGACAGCTAGGCTGCTTGCTTTCAGTGCCTCACGATTACAAATGAGGCTGTTCCAAACGTCTTCACACTGATTTAGAATGAACATAAGTTGTTGGTTCTCTCGGTTAAATGCCAAGCCTACTTGCTGGGTTGTACAGTGATTGCAGTTTTTGTTTCATAGTAAACATCAAAAATTATTTTTAGAAAAAAATGGGAAGTAGAGAAAATTGAGCAGATGTGATACTGTTCTTCTATACCCCCATGTCCACAGACAAATTTTTCTATATAATTAACATCTTGCATGATTCTGCTATATTTTATAAAATTTGATTGTCTCCAGTGTCATCCAATTAAGAAAGGTAGCCAATTCCAACACCGACAATCTTCTTAACTAATATGTACCTTTTAGATTAAGGTTCACACTTTGCATTGTGCCATTGATTCTATGGCATTTGATGTGTGTAACATTGTGGACTCACTGCTACAATAACACACATAATCATTACAACACCTTAATATCCTCCTGTGCCTAACATATGTATCCCTTTCTTGCCACTGCCAAAATCATCCAATGGTCTTTTTCCTCTCTACACTTCTCACTTTTCAGGATGTTATATTATTGAAAGCACACAGTACATCAGTCATTCAGACTCACTTTTTCACTTAATTTACCTGCAATCCTTCTACTACTTGATTAAATTATTTCCTTGTATGAGAGAACCACACACTGAACACATTCACTTATTGAAGACATCTTGGTCGCATGCAGGTAGTGACCATTATGAGTAAAGTCATTTCTTGTGAAAGAACAGGCTTGCTAACAAGGAGGGACACAGCTCAGACAACAGTCATCTCCTATCAGTTTACGTGGTACCAGAGGCAAACAGGAAATGAGACTTGTGGCAGCAGTGCACTGGGGTGGGGATGATGAATTTTGCTGGCCGCTAGGAGGCATGTGAGTGCACTGTGTGATGATGGACTAAAGTCTCGGATCTCTTCATGTTTCTCAAGCTGGAAATGCTTAGCCAGAGCTCATCAGAATGCTCCCCCTTCTGCCCAGAGTGCTTTAGTGAAGCTGCAGGCTCCAAGATGGCACTTCATCCCTCAGGGTATGGAAACCTACAAACTGGTCTACTGAGCTCCTGAAGAACCTTGTTGCTCTTGATGTTCCCCCTCTTTAACCACTGGACACCCAAGAAAAATTCTGTTTGCATGGGAATAAATTCTATGGTTCATGAAATTTTACTTTGCATATCTGCTTATTTCCTCCATGTACAAAATGTCTACCACGAAAGCAAAGAGAAAATTGAATAGGCAGATCAACATTGTTCAAAATCAGATGGCTGGTTTGAATCCTGTAATGGGCTAGAAATTATGAAGAGTAACTGATGAATTGTGAGAGACTCACCGTGGGAAGCTTGAGAGTTGACAACTAACTTTATCTGTATTTGTTCATTTGTCTATTAGAGCTTTCATCATCTGTGTTTGGAGATCGGGTACAAGAAAATGTTTGCCAATTCCAATGCCCTGAAATATTTCCCATATGTTTTCTGATACTGACTCAATAATTTCTGTTATAATTTTAGGGTTTCATTTATACTGGGATGCTATTGTTTAATACAGCAAGTAGGAGTCTGGGTCCATTCAACCTCATGTGGATACACAATTACTCCAGCACCATATATTAAACATGCTATTTCCCCCACTTATTGTTACTGTAACAAATAGATCTTTTTGGATCGTGAACATACACAAAATATGGGTGCAGTTTGGTTCAGAGTTTCTGAGGTTTCAGTCCATGGTCAGGAGGCATAGCTTTGGTGCCTGGGTTGAGGCAGTAAGTTAGGGTACAGGCATGTTCTGGATGAAGTTCTTCACATTAACTGGGAAGCAAGGAAGAGAAAAAGTTCAACTTTCCACTATCCTCTTCAAGGGAGCTCTTCCAATGACCTAATGTCAGTCTGAGTACCTTCCATTTCTGAAGTTACCATGCCTCTCAATGATCCTACAGCTTGTTCACCAAGCCCTTAACCCATGAGCCCTTGGGAGACACTTATGCAAATGATAGCAGATGAATTGGCTGAAGTTTAAGGGTGCAAGCTGAAAACAGAATCTTGTAATCATATCTCCTCCAGTGAAGATAAGAAAGATTTAGGAGGGCAGAAATTCTCCCAAGAGGAAGAACATGGCACAATGCAAAAGTGACATATTTTATATATAAGAAGAAAAGGAACAAAGTCATAATACATGCAAATATACAGACAGTGGATATGCATTGAAAAGTTTTTCAGGGACCCAGAATGAAAAATCATGGAATGTTGAAACAAGTAAAGTTGAGGCAGAAGGTATACCAATGAAACTACGGGAAAATACACTAAATGTGAAGGAATTTTACTTCTCTATAATACACACAAGACAATCCATGACCAAGAGGAAATGAAAAATCAAGACAGAGTGAACTAACCGGATGATATCTGCCAGCCTCTGTAAACTGAGTGCATCAGTACTCCACAATAGCCTGATGTGTGAAGTAGCCATGGTGGAAGGAATGTATGGTCTGTGTGAGGTAACCAGCATGTGATCCCAGTCATCAAGGCTTATCAAGCTACTGCTGGCACCACATCTTTAATCTGCCAAGGGCAAAGACCAGTGCTGAATACACAGTAGGATAGGATTATCGTTACTGACAGCACAGCCATGAGTTGTTGATAATATCCCAGATGGTGCAGATTCTTTCCTGTAAATTGTACCCATGTCAACTTGGGGTTTGATTACTTTGCCTGTATACATTTTTTGGGCACCAGTAACAGAATCCTTCAAGGGACCTGGATTCATGAATTCAGAATATTTCATATGATTACCTGAGCCCCTGTTCCACAGAGAGCAAAGCAGGCCCTCAGTGGGCACAGGATAAAAGGTAGAAAGTTACTGTCTCATACCAGACCACATAGGAGAGACTGGTACTCTGGAGAAGTGGAATAAGTACTTCAAAATACAAATGAGTTGCATATTAGGAAGTGATGACCTGTAAGGACGAGCTCTCATCTTCCTCAGGATAATGTGCCCTAGAGGCACTATCCTTACCTAGCAGCAGTAAGTAGAACACAGGATCCATTAATGGAGAAGTGGAGTGACCCCACTTCTTATCCCTCCCTGTGCTTCCATGGAAATTTGTACTTCCTGCCCCACATGTCTAGATTCTGAACTTGTCCACCTGTGCTGTGCAATAAGGTTTACCTATTTGCAGTATGAACTACAATAAAATTAAAAGTGCAGCTTCCTGTATCAATCAGGGTTTACTAGAGAAAGAGAAAAGACACAAGATATACAGATGTACAAAAAATTACAAATTTGGCTTATGATGGTCTGCCACAGAGTTGAAGGAAGAAGCATGCGGAGGGTGCCTGCATGCTGGAGATTGAAGAGCCCAGTCTAAGGCCTGGGGCTCACTGCAATGTTCATGCAAGCCCGTATCAGGAGGCTGGTGGTAGAACAACAGAATGTTGAAGAATGCATGACAAAGCCTGAAAAGTCTACAGCAGAAGGCTGAAAAGTGCCAGGTGGAAGCCAGGAGACGAGCAAGATGAAGCCAAGCACTGGAGCTCCTCCGAAGGGTCAGCAGCCAGTCCTTCCTATCTCCCTTTTATTGTAGGCAGCCCACCCCCTGGGGGGCGGTGCGCCCACAACCATCACTAGGCATCATCTCCTTTTGCACAGGCTCAGGATGAATACAAAGTAAAGAGCCTGGCTCCCTGCTGAGTCACATAATTAACCTTCTAAACTTCTCAAGTTGATGCAATAAACAACATCCTAGAGTGATAAGGGCCTGTACCCTACACCCCAGGATATAGAACTGCTGAGTCACTTAGTTAAGCCTCTAGATGCCTCAGGTTGACACAGTGTATCAGCCATAACGCTTCTCACTAACACTAGTCTTATGTCAGCACTAAATGGCAACAGGTGGTGGCTCGGTCTCCTATTGGACAGTGCTAGCAAAATGTATTCATTTTTCACAAATACTTCCACCAGTAGAAAAAGTGAAAGCCCTAGTGAAGTTCATGTTTTAGCTGCCACCTGGGCACTTATTTTTTAAGTATTAGTGGTGGATCACTCAAACCCTAAACCTTGTAGGTATAAGACCAGTGCTGAAGACTGAGGTGCTCTTCCTGAACTTTACCTGCAGGGCTTTGGTGCTCATGGTTTGGTACCAGCAGGCACAGACAGGAGTCACAGTCCTGTCAGGTAGATGACTCTCTTCTTCATGAGAAGGCAGCAATGCTCTTACATACATACTAGGAAGGGAGAAATGTCCTGCTGATCGCTCGGAATATGTCTAGGGGATCCTCTGCCTGATTTTTCTGGTAAATGGGCAAGGTCACTCTTTATAGCCTGGAAAGGGGACAGAAACCTGGGCCTAAGAACTCTCATGGAGAAATGTCTGTTATACCACCCTGTGAAAGCCTGCTTCCTGATAAGTTCATAATGAATACACCTCTCCTCAGCCCAAAAGAAGGGACAGAATAACACCAGCCCCAGGACACTGTAGACTGGTTTGCAGAGGATGAAGTGAGGACTTCTGGAAGAGATAAGGTAGGGGTGCAGATCTGCTTTATTTCTCTGTGCTTCCCCTCCATCACCTCTGAACTATGCAAGCCCCTTACCAACTTGTAGAAGGTGAGATGGTGATTTGAAGCCTCTGTGCTTCCCCTCCCCTCTGTTCCCAACTGTGATAGCACTTATCTACTTTTATAAGGTGAGATGGCAATTTGAGGCAGATGGACCTCCATTTCCTCAGAGCTGGGTTTAGATAAATCATTTTTCCTATATGGTGTAACATATGCCTTCCTTCAGTTTGTTACTCTGTCAAAAATGAACCAAAATATAAAAATCAAAGTGGTCTCTGCCACTACCGAGAAATGTGCAGGTGCTAAGGGTACCTTGGAAATGCAGAAGACTAATCTTGTTGCTTAGCAGCTAACAGAAATGAAGAGTACAGTAACTGTACATGATCCTTTCTCACGAGAACTGCTTTAGGAAAACATCAACCAGATTCCTTAAGGAATAGTCCTCTAAGGATGTGAACTTTTCTGGTATGAAATGAGCAGTTTTAACTTCTTCTTAAAAGTGTCTATTCAAATTAATGTTCAGGTCTGCACTCTCTAGTTGTGGAGTGCCTATTCTCAGCTCAGCTTTTAAAACTCAGTCTTGTTTAACAGGTCTCATATTGAACAAAAGGTTTTCATTATAAATGTCTGTTGTGTACACAAAGCAGCGCCTCTGGGACTTTATACAAAGAGCTGTCTAACATAATCTTTTCAGGGATATGCAGATAGATATATCTGTCTGTTACCATCAACAATGGGTCCTATCTTGGGCTGAGCAAGTGGTAGTAGTGACAAAGAAAGCATACGGCTCCAAACTGGGTACACTGAGACTAGGTCCAGGAGAGTGTGAAGCAGTGGAGCAGAGCAATAAGAGGAGGAAACCTCCAGCCAGCAGAGGGCTTGGGGTGATTTTGGCCACACCTGCCATTCACATTGGGGAGGACGTCATAACTGTCATGTGATTAACAGGTGTGTTCAGGAGTCTGAAGGGAGTGGGTCTCATGAAAGAAAAACACTGCAGTTGGCCTGGTTGTGTGGTTCCTATCCAGGGACTTTAAGGTAAGGATGTGGCTCCCATCAGAGGGAGAAAATAATGTATGCCTCACCCTCCCGGTCATGTAAATTGATAGGTCTGTGTGCTCCTACAGCACTTCCTATAGAAATGTCTATAAGGAATAAGTAATGGGACTGCTAGTAATGGCAGAGGATCACCTAAGGACCCTTCCTTAGGACAAGTGTACTCTACTGCTCTGGTGTCTAGAAAGGTGGGGTACACAAGCTGTGTTAGTGGAGACTTACGGTGTCAACACAAGTGGTCACATAGTAGATGCTCAACTAAAAGTGGCAAATTGCTTTCATTATGACAAAATTCCCTTCCTTCCTGGAAAGAGATTTTGAGCATGTGAGAAAGCTGTAGAAATTCTCCACCCTTTTCAAATGCCTGCCTACTAGACGATAGATACTTCAGATAACAGAATCGATCTCATTTCCATATTGTTCTAAAAATATTAGCAGGTGGGATTCTTCCACTTCAATAGCTAGCGGTTGTCTATTATTCCATTCATACTAACCTCCGATCTTTGCAGGCTGAGAATTTTCTCCTGTCTTTGGATTCATGGTCAGTCTGATAACTAGTGAACTGTTCCTACGACACACGTGACAGTCCTTTTCTGAACATCAGGACTAGCGCCATTCAGCACACCGCAAACCAGGACTTCCTTCTTGGATGGGATTAGACCAGAGACTAGAAAAAGGTGACTTTTAATTTTTGTTTTAAGATAAACAAAGAAGCTTTTGTCACCTACTCAGACGACTTCAGGATTTAGAGGAATTCAGCTGAAGCAGATGTTTTTCTTTCCTCTACTATTGTAAGCAAGGTCCTGCCTCTCCTATAATTTGTCAGACAACTTCGGGTTTTGACCACTTACGTAAAGTCATGCACTACATATGTTTTCTGTGGACCTTTCCTAGTAACTCATTCCGTTAAAGTCCTACAGAAATGTCAAGATGTTCTCAAAAAGTATTACAATTTACCTGCCAGGACAATGATTAGATTATGTTCCCTGTTAAACTAATTACCACCCATCTGGGCATGCTTGAGTGTGTTAATTTGCTTCCCACGTATATAAGACAAGGTCTAAACATCACAGTCTAAAGTTAACTTTTATGTCAAAAAGGCTGTTGCTACTGGAGCCATTCCAGGGTGAGCAAAGTGACATGCAGGGACTTCTACATGACATGAGTGAGGGCAGGTGATTGTGGTCAGTTCCTCAAGGAGTAGCGTGCATCCATCCCCTGATCATTTTTACATTTTTAATTCTGTCCTGTGTTCAGTGCCTTGGACACAGGGTCTTTCTATACACTGGGAGTTATTTCCTATTTCTGAGAGTAGAAATAAATTCATAAAGGCAGCTGGATTCAGGTCCAGAATAGTGGGAACAGGGTGCTCTCCAGATGACCTCACACTAAGACAGTCCTGACCTTGACATTTACTACACATGGATCCTAAGAAGTTTCTGAACCCAGTAGGCATTAGGTTGTTCATATACAAAATATCTTTGACACACATTCTTCATTGTAGGATCAATGGAATATAAGAAATATATTAAACCAGGCAGCAGACTTTCAGACATATATTGAATAATTGGTGATAAGCAGGTTGTTTTACTATTCCCCTAAACCCAGACACTGATTTTTTGAAAAATTTGTTTCTCAAGGAAGTTTCATGGCATTAGGAAGCTAAATAGAAACCCAAACAAAAATGCTACTTGGTAAATGTGTCCCCATTGTATTCTTTACAATAGTAGGTATTACTTGATTATATGTTGGGGAGTCTGCCCCTACTGGGTTCAACTAGTTCACAGTCCCCCCCCCCGCCTATTTCTCTTCCATTGGAACAGCTATTTTTAATCAAATCACCTTCACCAAACTCTAGCTTTGGTACACACAGGCCTTTATGACAATGAGACCTAAAACCTTGGTCATTCTGGTGACAAGGCCAGCTCAGCACAGATGCAGGTCCAAGAAATTTCAGGCAAGATTACATGTGCTGACAACTTAACTTCCTTCAAAATGAAGTAATTGAGAACTCACCCAGACCGAGTCCTGGTAAAAGACAGGGAAGACACTTAGAAGTGTCTCTGGAGGCATGGTTCAGTGCCTCAAACACAGGGTATAGTGTCTGAGCTTAGGGTGATAGTAAAACCAGCTGCTCATCACAAATTATTCAATATATGTCAGGAATTCTGCTGGAGGTTTTAATATATTTCTTACATTCCAGTGGTCCTAAAACCAAGAATGTGTTTCAAACCTATTTTGTAGATGAACACTTGGTCAGGCAGTCATCTGATCCCTTGGGTAATTGTCCAATGTGACTGTCCAGGTCTTCCTGTCCATCTTGTATGAGTGTTGAGGCAAAGGAGACTCAGGAGCAGAAATTGTTCACAGAAAAGCAGTTAACGGGGCACTGCAAGAACCTGGAACATAGACAATCCCAAAAAACAGTCCCAGAAATCTTGGTTATTTTTCTCTCATTGCTGAGACAAAATATCCGATGCTCAAAATTAAGGAGAAGTTTCTTTAATTGACAGTTTGTGGAGGTATCAGTCCATACTCCACTGGCTCCAAGACAGGGTGGCATGGCTAAGGAGCAAGCATTCATGGTGACAGTAGACAGAAAAAGCAACAAGAGCAAAGGAGGAGGAGCAGGAGCAAGCCTCTTTCCTTCCCTCATATTGTATGCGGGCTAACCACCCCACGGCTGGTGTAGCAGTCATACCCATAATCCCAACACTGTGCTATGAATCAGTCACAAACTCTAGAAGCCCTCTCCCATGACTGCATGAGGCTTTGTGGGGAGAGTTAGGCACAAATCATAACAACAGCAGAGTCCCTGACCCAGAAATTTAGGGCCTCACTTCACCAAAGTGTCACCTTTATCTCTCAAGAAAACCTTACAGGTCATCTTTTTTCCAGTGAGTTTGGTTGGCCCCTTTGTCAAATATTAGGTGGCTGAGTGTGTTTTTCGTTGTGCTTGCATCTTCCAGTCTGTTCCATTGACCCTCAGGTCTGTTTTTTAGCCAGTACCAGGTTGATTTTATTACAGTAGCTTTGTAGTATAATTTCAGGTCAGGGATTGTGATTCCACCTGACTTGTACTTGTTGCCCAGGATTGCTTTTGCTATTCTGGGTCTCTTCTGGTTCCAGATGAAATTAAGGCATATTCTCTCTAGATCTGTGCAGTATGCTAATGGTAGTTTAATGGGAATTGCATTGAATCTGTACAACAGTTTTGGTAGTATGGCCATTTTCATAATGTTGGTTCTTCCTAACCATGAGCAGGGTATGTTTTTCCATTTATTGAAATCCTCTTTGATCTCTTTTTTCAGAGTACTGTAGTTTTCACTGAATAAACCTTTCACATTCTTTGTTAGATTGATTCCTAAGTATTTTAATTTCTTGGATTCTATTGTAAAGGGTATGGCTTCCTCAATATCTCTCTCAGTCTGTTTGTTGTTGTTTAATAAATGGTGCTGGAAAAACTGGCTTGCCTCTTGCCGAAAACTGAACATAGACCCAAGTCTATCACCATGCACCAAACTCAGGTCAAAATGGATCACAGATCTCAATATTAAAACAGAAACTCTAAATCTGTTGGAAGAGAAAGTAGGTAAAAATCTTGAAGACATAGGAGTAGGCAGAGAGTTCATGAACAAAAATGAAACAGCAAGGGAAACACTTCAAAGAATCAATAACTGGGACCTCATCCTACTGAAAAGTTTTTGTACATCTAAAGAAATCACCAAGAAAGTAAAAAGAAAACCCACAAATTGGGAAAAAATCCTAGCTCGCTGTCCCTCAGACAAAGGTCTTCTATCTAGAACATACAAAGAATTAAAAAACATGTACCTATCCAAATTCAAAGACCCAATCCAGAAATGGGCATCTGAGATGAATACACACTTCTCAGATAAAGAAGTACAAATGGCAAATAAATATATGAGAAAATGTTCCACATCCTTAGTCATTCGAGAAATGCAAATAAAAACAACACTGAGATTCCATGTCACCCCAGTAAGAATGGCCAGTATGAAAAAGTCATCCAATAACAGATGCTGGCGAGGCTGTGGAGAAATAGGGACTCTATTACACTGCTGGTGGGAATGCAGACTGGTGCAACCACTGTGGAGAGCAGTTTGGAGATTCCTCAGCAAACTAGGTCTAGAGGTTCCATTCAAACCAGCTGTTCCCCTTCTGGGTATTTTCTCAGGAGATCTGAAAGCATCATATCACTCTGATATATGTGCACCCATGTTTATAGCAGCACAATTTGTAATAGCTAAATTGTGGTAGCAACCCAAATGTCCATCCAAAGAAGACTGGATTAAAAAACGGTGGCATTTTTATACAATGGAATATTATTCAGCTATGAAGAGGGACAGATAAGGAGCCTTTGTAGGCAAATGGTCACAATTAGGCAACATGCTCATAAGTGAAATAAATCAGAGGTACATGTGCAGGCAATGTATTGTGTCACTGGTGTAAGAACCTGGGGGTGGGAACATAAACTAAGAGTTATGAAGGAAATCTGTTTAAAAGTAAAGAACAGAGGGGACGAGGGAAAGGACAAAAGAATGAGGTAAAAATTTATGTATGTATGTATGTATCTATGTATATACATATGTGCAGGATGGCTAACATGGTTCTACTATTGACTTATGTCATTGAATGGTAAGGAATAGTTGATGACTGATTGTTTGATCAATCTTGTATGTCTTTATGTGTTCTCTGGTGCATACATTTTGAAGATATTGATATGAAATGCAACAACTATTGTTGGTTTTCTGTTGCTTTGTCTATAATTCAATTATGATTATAAGTTTATTGAGCGACTTTGTGTCTCTTTGTTAATGCTTTTAGTTTTTGTTTTTTTTTTCTCTTCCTTTTTCTGTTGTAGTTGATGTAGTTCTTTTTGCTTTCACACTATAAAAAGAAGTTGTACTACTGACTTGGGTCACTTTATTGTAAGGAATAGTAGATGATTAATTGTCTGATCAATTTTGCATGTCTATACCTATTTTCCTGAATATACAATTAGAAATTATCAATATATAATGCAACAACCATTGATGATTCCCTGTCACCCTATCTGTAACTCAGATTCCATTGTACTATTCTTATGCTACTTTGTGTATGTTTGTTAATATCTTTTTGCTTTTATATTATACTTTTAGAATTAAAAAAAAAAAGAAAAGCTTACAATGACTGAGGTAAGTCCCATAGTTTGTTTCCCTGCATAGGATCACATTTCTTATAGTCATAAATAGTGTTCTAGGTGATGTTACTTCTCAACTTCCCATAATCTAAATGTGTTACTCAGAGCAGTCTTCCATCCTCTCAGGCTTTTGTCTCATCTGCAGGTCTGGTCCTGGCCACCTCGCAGCTGCATTACATCAACTCCCGCAGAAGGAACTGCAGTTACCCCAACCCTCAGACTACTGTGACTCAACGTTCACCCAATAATGTTCTCTGCTAGATCCCCTTCTACAGAGCATCCTTTTACTTGCCGGTTAGGTTTTTGAGGCCATCTCTCCTTCTCCTGACACTGGTGATTCTCCTGGACTCCACCATGCTATGGGGTAGATTTGATCCTGCTCAGTGGAGTGTACTCACCTCTCCACCACAGACACAGGGCCTTCTAAAGGACACATGTGCAACAGAGTTCTGGGGTCAATGTGCTGGTGAGCACATGGGTTTATTCAGTGAAAATAAATTTCCTTAATAAAATTGAACAAAAAGACATGTTGAGGTATACAGTAAATATATTTTAATAGTATAGTTCAATAGGGGAAGAGAAATAAGAACAGTAGAATTTTTATACTTATGCGTATCTCTATGTTCAATCTAACTTGAAGCAAACTTAAGCATTTCCAAGGAAATTCCTTTTATACTAGTATTTTCATAAATAAATTGGTTTATTTATTTGCTTGTCTAAACAGGAAAGACTCTTATACTTGAAATGGAAAAGCAAAATCCATTTTCATCAATATCAGAAAAAATTTCATTTACATCAGAAAACATCGATATTTCAAAACTAAAACTATATGTGAGATAAATATACTTCTTTTGATAAGATTGTAAGCTATTTTAATCTCTCAAGAAAGGAACAAGATTTCAAAAACTCACAATGAAAACACATGCCTGCTTCCTAGTAACTCAAACAGAACAAACATGAAGATGGCATAGACATGGGCTGGGGATATAGCTCAGTGGAATAAGCGCTTGCCTAGCAAGCACAGGGTCCTGAGTTCGATCCCCAGTACCGCAAAAAAAAAAAAAAAAAAAAGATGGCATAGACAGTATTTTACCCCTAGCCCTGGACCTTCATTACTTAGAGAACTTCCTGCCTTGTAGAAACATAACTGAGGATGGGCCTCATTTCACAGTGGGTGGGAACTAATCCAGTGAAATGGTTGTGGAACATGTCCAGTCCCCGTCACGCATCTTGCTCTTCAGGGTCCCTGAACATACCATTTTCTTCTTTCAGAGCCTCTGCATATAGATGTGGGTAAGACCTTGGATCCGTCCTGTTAAGCTTGGCCATACGCTCTAGGATTTTCATCTGGGTGGTTTCAGCAAGGGCCCTTGGACCCCACAGGAACTCATAACGAGCAGGATCACTGTTAGAAACCTGCTGGTTCACCAGGTACTTTTCCCGTATCAAATTCTCAGTAATAAATTTCCAGGGATCCCCAATAACAATCTGCTCCATCTGAGCTAATTTCTCCCATCTTTTCACTTGCTTCCTTAGCTCCTTCTCACTGATTCGGTTGCCTTTTATGAAGATTACACTCAGGATGAGTATCAAGAGGTCAACTTTGGCAATGACCTGGTTATTTTCATCACCCAGTATCCCCTTGTAAGTGAGGCCTATGACAGGAACAAGTTCATATATGTGGCCAGGGGGATCCATTTCACTCATATCAATGCCTAAGCCCACACACATGCACTCACGGAATTCCCCAATTTGAAGAGGGAAATGGTCACGGTAATCTTCATCCACAATGTGCAGTATTTCATCCATGGTGATCTGTTCCTTCTTTTGATACTTGCAGAACAGTACGGGCACCAAATTATGTAACTTGTCATTTAGAAGCATATTGCGCAGGATCTGAGGCATGTTCATGTCCTGCGAGGGGCTTGGATCCTCTACTTCTTGCCCACTGGAGTCCTCGCTGGATTCACTGCTGGAGTCCTCACTGGATTCACTGCTGGAGCCCTCACTGGATTCACTACTGGAGTCTTCACTGGATTCACTGCTGGAGCCCTCGCTGGATTCACTACTGGAGTCTTCACTGGATTCACTGCTGGAGCCCTCACTGCATTCATTGCTGGAGTGCTCACTGGATTCACTGCTGGAGCCTTCACTGGATTCACTGCTGGAGCCCTCATTTGATTCACTGCTGGAACCCTCACTGGACTGACTACTTTGACGTGATTCCTTGGACATTGGAGGAGGAGCGCAGATGCCTTCAGAATTCTGAGGACAATTTGATGTCTCAGGCCCAGACTCTTCTTTTGGTGTGGCTCCAATTAAAACATGGGAGGGGGAAGATGCAGTGGAAACAGTGGCTTCTGCTTCCTCCTCCTTGAGATCCTGCACACCCACGAGCACCTGTGCTCTACTCTGGCCTGGATGGCCTTCCTCTAGATTGCTGTCTTGACTACTCTGACCATGGGGCATCATGATGTTCCGTGCAGCCAGCAAGCGTTTGTTGTTGAGAACTCAGATGCCTAAAGGAGAGAGGGAGGTTATTAGTGTTACTAGTGTTCTCAGCTGAGAACAATACACTTGTTGCCTCTCATAAAGGTTTATCGATAGATCTTTACTTTGGGAAATCTTCTAGGCTTTCATAGCTTCCTGAATCTTGACATCCCTGTCCCCATGATCCCAGGAAATGATCTGAGACTACTCCTAAGGCTACAGTTGAACTTCAAGGAAGAAATTGCAGACGATGGAGCCTGTGTACTATGAGGTTCCCTTGCTCCGGGATAGGTGGAACCCTAGGTATACTTCATGGCATGCACTGGGCCACGGCTCTTGGGCTTTGTCTCTTTTGTCACCTCATGACACTACCTCAAACAAAAACCTTCACTGCCTGGCTCCTGGAGCTCCTGTAAAAGGTATGGAGGCCCTCAAGCTGCAGACCTCAAGCACAGTCTCTGCATCCCAACCCTCACAGGAGGGATGGAGTGGACTCTGTGAGCTCCACACTGTTCAGAGTGAATGGTCCATTTTCTGCTCACTCAGGGCTCTGAACTGTCCTTGAGCAGGGCTTGGACCCCAGCTCTCTGATAGCCTGAGGCAAACTCTCAGAAGAACAATTCTCCTTCCCTGAAAGGGAACAAAGGTCTGTGAGAGGACATCTAGACAGAGCTGCCTGGGGCAATAACTGGAGGTAGAAAAATTCATTGAGGTTCAGGTCCCATATCAGAGGGAACCTGTTCCATCTTCATAAATGTTTAGGTCTAGGACTCTACCTGCAATGACTTGGAACCCCCTTCTTTAAACTACAGCGCTATCACTGTGAGACACTCAAAGAGGAATTGGGGAAAAGCCACTCCACCTATGTTCCCTGGGTCTGACTACAGGTGACAAAACAGACAGTTTGAGGCTAGGATACTGTGTGTTCAGGTGAGTAGATCCTCTCCACCTCACTTAGATGCTTGATGGACCCTGGGATCCTACTTCTGTTGTCCTGCCTCGAGCCCCCTTGTACCAAGGCCTTCACATACTGACATCAATGATGCAGAACTAAGAGTAGCCTCAGCCTGCCAGCACTTTCCAAGCTTTCTGGGATGATGGCAAGCACAGGTCTGATGTCAAGGATCACAGACCTGCCTGTGTTCAGGTCAGGAGTACCATAAGTCATCCCTTAGGGTCTTCATCTTGACCCTTGACAGACCCTCGGACATCTGTGTGTCTCCTTATCAGATGAAGTTCCCTATGCCCTCCTGCAGAAACTAACTCAGATTAAGTCCTTCACTTCTATGAGAACTCCAAGATGCTCAAAAGATGTGAAAATCCACCCACCCTATCACCCTTACATGGGGACTTCTGTGCTGACATCAAGACCTGTGCATATCTCTGCTGTGATTCAGGACACCTGTTATGATTTGAGTGTAGATTTCTCCAAAAGTCCATAGGGATCACAGGCAGGACATTTGGAAGGTAACTGGATTATGGGAGTTTAAAGCTTCCTTGGTCTCAGGAAGTGGGTCTCTTTTCAAAGAGAAGGGTCACTGTGGGTATGGCCTGGCAGGCTATGTCTTTCTCCCTGACTCCTCCCTTTACCCTTTGCTGTCTGAATGACTTGTGGTGAGCAGCTTTCCACTCATCAAGCCCTTCCACTCTGTTGTTCTGCATTAGAGTTGGCTGAGTATGGACTGCAACCTGTATAAATTGTGAGCTCAAATCAACTTTTCTCCTATTAAACTGCAAGTGTGATGTATAGTGTCTCAGCAATGAGAACATAAGTAAGGTATCCCCTCTGTGATTCTTTATTCTTCACCTTTAACCAATCAGTGCCTCCTCATCCCCAGCCCCATAGCTACCAAGATGAGCTGATCTGGCCCTTATAGTTATCTCCTTGAAGACTCACTTCCTGGCCATTGGGGAAGTGAACATGCCAGTTATAGGCACCAAGGGCTGATCTAGGGAACAAGAAGAATCTGTGGGATGTGTTGCTTCTGGGCTGGAGATATCCATTGGCCTCAGGGAGGGTTTGTACCTTCAGTCTCTCAACTCCTGGGATCCTCCATTTAGTAAGCATTTCTAGCACTTTCTACTGACTTGTTGTCAGCTTTTTGAGAAAGGTCCCTTACCTCTGTGAATTCTCCTAGCTACAACCACATAGTAAAATTGTGAGTAGTTAATATACAATCACCAGCACAGGAACTGCAGGCTGACAACCGAGGAAAATAGGCAATGTGGGGTCTCTTTGTTTATAGGTGTGGATTACCTTCAAACTGTCTGTGCTGGAAAATCACAGAGTAGTGAGCAAACACAATTCAACTTCTTCAAGATTCAGAGTCCAGACACTGTAAAACTGTAACTGAGTGAGACAAAAATGAAGAGAAATAAGAAGAAGGTCCCCAGGAACCCTGAAAAATCTGACATGAAACTTGAAAACTACAGAGAGTTCTGTAAACATTATACAGAGCACTTAGACAAG
>PVLD010029934.1:0-17444 GCA_004027595.1 Dinomys branickii
AACTAATCTACAGACAAGGTGACATGGTCTCAACAGTGGTTATTGCTTTATCCATTGATATCTTCGAAGTGTAAATATATGAACCCATATACAGACATGCAAATTTAGTCAGACAATTAATCTTCTCAACAACAGAAAAAATACAAAAACCAAAAATCCAAAGACAAAAAACAAAACAGGCAAACAACAACAACAACAATAAAAAAAACCCACCAATAGTTGCTGCTTTGCATATTGATATCTTCGAAGTGTGTGTTCAGGATAACACATACAGACATACAAGATTGATCAAATAACCCGTCATCGATTATTCCTTAGCATTAAGTGATATAATACAATAGTAGAACCATGTTAGCCCTCCTGCTTATATGTACCACATTTGTTTTTTAAAATATGATGTTGAAAGTATGAATCAGGGAAACCGCTTTGGAGGGCAATTTGGTAGTCTATACATCAAAGTTAAAATTTCCTTATCTTTCTTTTGGCCCAGAAACTTGCATCTAAGACTTTATTTTACAGTATCACATATATCCACAAAGATGAACAAAGATATTCATTGTAGAATGGAGGATCTGAGAGAAATATTAGAAATAGCTTAAGTAGTCATCCGTAGGAAATGGGTTGAATAAGTCATGATATTGCCATACAGTGTAAAAAACACAGTTATAAAAATAACAAATCCATAATCATATGAATGCTTTGGAACATTTTTTGAGTTATGTAGAGATATGAGGAAAAAATATAGAGTGTATAACATACTATTTTGTAAAGTGGAAGGAATAAGTATAAATATTGTGCATACACGAGTAGATGTTGGACTCTGAAAGGATACAGAGCAAATAATTTGTCATGGTTGTCTCCACAAAGAACGGGAAATGAGGACCTGAGGGGCAAATGATGGTTAACAGTTTACTTTATATATATATCCTCTGAATATTTTACTATGTAATATATAATCTCTTCAAAAATTAAAAATTAAAAATCCATCAAATATTAAAATTATATCAAACTCCATTATAAATTTTACCATAGCTTTGCTTCAAGAAAAAAAGTACTTGACTGGAAGATGGAGTAGAAGTGCTTAAGAATGTACAAAATCCTGTTAAAATTGCATATTCAAAGGAAATTAGAAGTTTCTGATAAAAGTAATGATCATCCAAAAGAAGTCTGAAAGATAGAAACAAAAGACTGAGAATATTTTCTTTGCTTGGCATGTTAGCTGGGAATTCTCAGAAAAATAATGACAGCTTTCCTGAACAGAAGACAAGCCTGAAAATTTGCTTGGTTCCCTTCAGTCCCTCCTCCTTTTCTTCTGCTGCTCAGACCATGCAGTTACCCCGCTTGACTAAGCTTTCATAAACAAACAGGTGTGTCTGGGCAACCAGGGAAGGCAAATCAAGAAAACAGGAATAGAAACCATTTTAACATGAACTGTATGTGAACAAAGGAGCCTGTTTACTGGGATTTGTATCTGAAAACAATTCGTTTTACCACTCGGGAACCAAAAATCTTACATCTGTCAAATTTCTATGTAATGAATTGTATATACCTACCAAAAATGACTTCACTGTGCACAGTCTGTACATTTATGGAAGAATATGGAATATAAATGAGTGCATAGCATAAAACAGATCACAGGTAGGGACCACCCTGCTGGGCTTTGTAGCCCAAAGAAAGAACATCTAGGTCATAGGGCGGACCTTGCAAGTTTTGTTTGAAGATAAAAAAATCTAAACTGATAGCCACTGTTTTGTATCTATAAATATCAAGAGCTTTGATAAGACTTGATTACTTGTCTTAACAAGTATTTTTTAATGGTCTTAAAGACCATGTATACAGGAAGTATTTTTAAAAATCAAATATAAAGGATTAATGTTGTGTTTTCCCTTTTTGACTAAAAACAGTTATGCTTTGTTTTGTTCTTGGTTGTGTTACTTTTATGGCTTTTGCTGACAAGCAGCAGTTAGTTCTCACCCACACAGACCCGGATTTTTGAAAGAGATAGTGGGGACATAAGTTACCAAATGCAGAGACATAGGCTACCAAATGAATCTTCACCCTGTTTGCTTTTTCTTCAACAGTCACACATAGAGGAGACATGGGACATTCCTTATTTCTTAGGCTCTGATGGCCTTGTTGAGCCTGGTATCGGTGTCTACATCTGGCACCCTTATGTCCTTTGTGGAAAATGTCCAAATTTCTTTGTGTGTCCAAGGAGCATGTTTCTCCCAGCCTGCTCTGTGCACGTGTTCATGGGTGTCAGTGGTATATTCTTGGCCACCATCTCATTGATGAATAATGACCTTTCTCCTTGCCACATTCTTCTGGGGAGTCATTCTACCAAGCCCAGGTTACAAAGGAAAACTACAACAGTTTCAACAGTTATAAGCTAGTGAGAAGACCCTCATGACAAGAGTAACTTTCAGGTAAAAAAGTGAATGTCCGCGTTGCGAACATATTGCCAGCATCAAATTGGGCTGGTCACACATTATCTGGGAGAAAAAATCCCTTCAGAGATCAAGGATTGCCTTATTCAAAGTTTAGTCTTATTCCACAAGTTGCTGCATGTTTTCCTGGGCAGATTCCACCCCAGGAGAACTTTACCAATGCTGAATACAACTTAGGAGATGATTAAAAGCATATGTTCTCTAACGCTCACAGGTGGCCCCACTTTAAAGCACTGAACTAATGCCAAAGACAGACAGCAATGTGCATGGAAGACACAGAAAAGAAAAGGAAAACCAAGAGATAATGAAAAGAAGGAAGCACATCAGAAGATTTTAAAAGTTCACTTCCCGTAGAGGAACAAACTCCTTTCCTTCCTGTCTGCCTCACTCCCAAACCAAGATAGCTTCTCTGTGTTCCACAGACCTCCAGGCACACCTCCACGGACCTAATAAAAACCAGCTTTCTACCTCTTCTCTATTCATTAGAATATGTCTCAGGCGTTCTCCACTAATCTTGAACCAATCTTACGCACTGTGTAGCAATTTATTTCATGTCTCCATACACATGGGACAGTAAAACAGAAGATGAGTCAGGTCTAAATTATCAATTTCATAGTTCTGAAACTTGAGCTTAACAAAAAGACCAAACTTCCATATAATTCATTTTGCACAGAGTTTCTGCCTATCCTACTAATGAGTTATTAGGCAAATGGCTGAAATGAAGTATAGCTTCTTTTTCCCAGGCCCTAGTATTTCTTCTCACAAAGTTTTCTTCTCCACTAGGCATAAGTATTTGTATTGCTTCTTAATGATTCAGCTAGGAAATACTTTGTGACACAGGGAGCTAGAAGTGATTCTCAAAACTCAGCCCTCCAGTTGTATAAGTCTAGGTCTCTGTATATCAGACAGCAAAAATCAGAACAAAACCTCAGGAAAGTACACATTTGTTGATTCTATGGCATTGGTTCTTTTGTACCTGTCACCAGCTAATTACAAAGGAGGCAAGGACTAACCAAATTAAGGCATGCAGAAGACAAGTGCATTAGTTAGCACTCCATCACAAACACCTAAAAGAATCAACTTATAAAAAGAAAAGGTTTATTTTGGCTCATAGTTTTGTAGACATGGCCCATAATGGGGTTGTCTTGGGGGCTATGGCAAGATATCCATCATAATGGGAGCTTGAGATGGAATAAAACAGCTTACCTTATAGCCAGGTAGAAAAATAGGTAAAGAAGGGACTAGGACCCTAGAGTTCTCTACATGCCAGTAGCCTAAAGACCTCCTACTAGGCCCCACCCCTTAAAATGTCCAACCAGTAGCATCAGGCTGCAGACCAAGCCTTTAATATGTGGTTCCAGATCCACAATATAGTTTAGTAGCAATGTATGGGGAAGGGATGTCACACTTCTGCTACTCTCCTAAGACCTGTGCAGCTTAAGCAACCCAGAAATTCTCTCAATCCACTCTTTTTAGGTTTTTATGGAGGCTTCACTACATAGGCGTGATGATAAATCATTGATGATCACTTCAACCTTCAACCCCTCTCCATTCCCTACAGGTGGTGGGAGAAGGGATGATATGTATAGAAGTGAATATTCCAACCCTGTAATCACAAGTTGTTTTCTTGGCAACAAGCTGTCCATCCTAAAGCTGTGAGTTCAGGATTCCAAGTGTTTTAAGAGCCTATCAGGAAGCAGGGATTAAAACCAAATTGTATTGCTATAAATCAAAATTTCACAGTCTACCTCCAAGTCTTTGAACATGGATTCCTTAAATAAAACCATCATAAATGTCCAAAGACATGCAGGCTGTTTATCCCACATGGGAGGAGCTGTTTATCCCACAGAGAGACAGGAGGTTGTTGTGTAAACACATCCATAATGGGACCTAGGTCAGTTATCAGTAAATGGAACTGGCATTACTACAGGAAAGCAGCAGCCTGAGACTCCACTCTTGAAAAGTTAAGTGCAGCAATATAAAAGGAGCTCAAGGCCAGCCACAAAGAGTGAGACGGGTAAACTGCTCCTTGGAGTAGAGGGGCACTGACGTTCCTAAGTGCTGGGTTTATCCAAGATCAACCTTCATAAGTTTGAGCTTCTGTACACCCAGAATAGGTCCCTAAAACCAAAAACATTGCACTTGGCAAATTAGGAAAATACCCAATGAACACAGAGTCTAAGGGAGACTGACTTTTAAATGACTACCACTGCTTGCTGAAGTTCTGTGTGTCATGCTTTAATCTACAGACTGTTTGGGACACAGATCTTTGATTAATAAAGGTCTCTACCATTGCATTTAGAAGGACATACAAGTTGTGTATGCCCTGAAGGGATGACATACACTGCCCACCTACCCAGATACATCCAAGAGGTTATGCTCAGAGGCAAGCATGTTATTCAGAATAAGAACGGTTTCCCTCCTAAAACAGAGGTAACATGAGAACATATATAGGTGAGGAGACACTAGAAAGTAAAAAATGACACGCATCTCCACCCATGTCCCAGAAGGTGACATCTCTAGAAGGATCTTGGCTCATCTCAGGTGCAGTCTCCATGCCACCCCAACACCCTTTTACCATTCCGCTCTAACTGTAAAACATTTCTTGTATGGATACTTAACTTGATCCGCTTTATAATCCCCTGACTTCCCGGAGAGAAGATATTGACAACATATAATCATTTCAGGAGTAGTATGTTAATGTTACCGGGAGGAAAGCTGGAATATGAAGTCACACAGGTCTTGAGGGCATGTTTCATTGCTCCCTACTTTTGCTTTTTACATTGTACAACCTGAGAAGTAGATGGGACTTTCGTTTTCAAGCAGTCAGGGCCAAAATATAAAATGTAGAGTATTTCTCGCCTTTATTTTGACTCACAAAATAGGGATCAGAGTTTAAGTTTAAAAATCAGCAATGTTATCATTGAAATACACTAGAAAAGCTCATGGATAGTTGAGAGGAGTCTCACTGAATGGGATATCATATTTTTCAATAATCTATTCTCAAGTGCACATGTCAACGGAAAAACCATGAGTCAGTAATATACCCCAGGACTGCTCAAGGGCAAATTATAAACAGCAACACTGGCACAGGAATTCACAACCAGGGGCTATCACCTTGTTATGAGTCATACACCTTACTGCCTACCATAGGACCTACTTAAAATACTGTATTCCAAGTTCCAAATTACAATTAGCTAATTACCAGCTGGTTCAGGGATTACAAATAAAGAAACTTTGGAAGATTAAATAATGCCTAGAACACCTGCCTACAAATCTTACTTTTTCTTGCTTAAATATTTAAATTTTCTCTTTGAAAAGGAGAAAAATACCTTAAATTATAAAGGGGAGACAACTCAGAAGACGTTAATGACTGCAGCTTCCAAGTCAAATCACTTAATTTGGTGTTACGTGCTACGTTAATTTCAGTTTTGCTGCAGAAGAGGTTGGCTAATTGAAGGTTAATCTGACATTTCTTCTCCTAGTGCTCTGAGTTCTTTCCCTTGCCATCTCTCTCTGGCAAACTGACGCGCACCCTTAATTCCTGAACACACCGGAGACAGCTGTCTCAGCAAAACTTGCCTACTGCTGAACTCCACCGACTCACCAGTGATCCATTAAAGAAGATAGCTTGGCCTGGGACCTGGGAGATGTGTCTTGAGTTCCAGCTCCTTTACACTTGCTGTGCGACCTTGGAGAAGGCACCACCTCTCCAGGACCAGATTCTTCCTATCTAATCTAAGGTTGCTTGAAATGATCTCAAGGGCACTTCTAGCCCTGACATGGAATGTGCAGCTATAAGAAAGAAAAGTCCCTGTGGTGGAGTGAAGAGAAAGGTAAGAGACAGCGGCCTGGAAGGAAAAGAGAGCAAGCTAACAATCCAGCCAGTAACTTAATCCAAACCACAACAGGTAGCAGGATTTCCAGAGCCTGGTTATCCTTTCCACAGTTCCCATCTCAGATCTTGGAAAACCAGCATCTCTGGGCAGCCTTCTCTCCGTTTTGGCACCCTCTGGCTCCAAGTCATCCTTGCAACCCAGTGTCCATGCAGACCCCGCGAGAGTCTCCTGCAGGGCCCCACCCTCCTCCATGTTCCTTTTCTCTCGCGAACGGACACACCCACAACATGAAGAGTGAGTGAACTGAGAAAGATGATGACAATTTATAGACAGGCAGCAACAAAACAAGGGGGGTGAAGGAGCGCTGCCCTCACCAGGGAGCTTAGAGCGTGACAAAGGGAGCCTAAGAACAAAAGTGCAGGAGGTACCACACCTTCCTGCTGGAGACATCTCAGAAAATAGCAAAAGGAGGGTTTGGGAAGGTGCCCTAGCAGTGAGCCGGCTCAGACATTCCCAGGGATAACTGAGGAAATGAAGAAATGGGGCAAAATGATGAAATCTGGAAGAAAACTACTAACTCCCAAAGGAAGAAGTTGGAGTGTTTTCACCATGTATTCTGATGCAGGCGAGTCAGGGCAACTGACTCACGGGGGCAACACTACTCACAGGCTCAGGCACTGGCCTGCACAACTAACAAGTCTTCCCTTGCTGGTCTATCCTGATGCATGGGTGGAGGAGCCCTTGAGGGCCCAAGGGCTCAAAGAATAGCACCATAGAAATTATTCATACAGGGGGCAGTTGGACCTTGATTTATGGGACTAGGATAATAAATTGCCTATGTAGGCAAAGTGCTGTAGAATATGAGTGTGTTTTTGCTGCTGGCACATAAGTTGTTCATCACCATAACTGCAAAGTGCCTCTTAACAATAAAGCACAAATTCCATAACAACTTCATAACAAATTCAGGGAATTTTCAGGTGTAAGGAGAAGTGTTTGGGGAAAGGAGGCATTTTATAGTCTTTCCATCTAACTAAACATAAGAATGCAACAAAAACGTTGCTGACCTAAATAGCAGAAGGAGGATATTTTGATAAGGATCTCAGCTGCTTCCACATACCTTGTCAGCTCAACTGGAGGTGGTGACAGACCACAGGGGGCGCTGCTGTGTCCCCTGCATTGTAATAGGCTCCCTGTGTGCCTTGCTAAGAGGACAGTGGTGGCTTCATTCCTGCTATCAAAGAACATGCATACTGCAGCTCTTCCTAAGGCATTCCTGTCCCTCCCAGAGGATGGTGTCCTGTCACAGGACACTCTCTGCTTTTAAAGCTGGGGATCTCCCACTGTGAAATAAAACAGATTTGCAAATAAGTCCTCCTCTCAAGCTGAAGAACCAAAGAATACAGCCACCAAAGCAAAGCAAGGCAGCAACCCAGAGACTTAGGAAACCCGGTCTCCCTACTGGATTCCTGAAATCAGTTCCCAGAACAGATTCCCTGTTCCTAAAATGGATTTTTCCATTGCTTTTGTGAAACAAGTCGGTTCCACTTAAGAGCAAGGGAATCATTTTCACTGCAGCTTTTGCCCAAGTTCTACCTGATGGAGTAGTTAAGTCTAACAACCTTTCTACAAGAATCGGGTATCTTCTAAGATCAAACTTGACCTCCTTGTCAAACAGCTTGGATCCTAATGAAAGAGTACATACAGAAGATAAAAGAATCAAGTTCTGACCCTAAAACTCCCAATTTTTTGTCCAGTAATAAAATCAGACGACATCAAACTGCCTATTTAAAGTTATCCTGGGTTCATTAGAGCTTCAGCATTGTACCTACTGCTGAGCTGATGACAGGCAGGGATTTTACAGAAATCAGTGGATCTCATTAGCACCAGGGGTCCAACAAGTCAAGCACTTCCAGGCTACAAATTATTGGTGACATTTTTAAACACAGATTGACAACCAAAGCCAGGACAGTCCTCTGCACCTTAGAAACATTATTAGGGAGCAAATGCCCTACACAACTTTTCTAATCTACTATATTAAAGAAAACAAAAAGAACATCTAAGGATTTTTGTTGTCACACTCAAACCTATGCTTAGGAGTCTGGTACGTGCTTACTCCAATGAACCCAAAACAGGCTTGTTAGTGATGTTTATATTTTATTCTCTTAAAACATGCATATGCAGGTACCAGGCTATGTCAAATTCACTATCGTGATGAGATTATATAGATATTTGCTGATAATTCCAGACTTCTCTGTCCCTACCAAATTTCAAACTCTTGCAATGAAAGAGACTCTGTTTCCACTATGAAATAGTCATTCTCCAAATGCCCCGTATGTTGAACTCAAATATTCCAGTATTCCACAATATAATCCAATAATGTTGGACACAAAAATTTCTCAGGAATAGACTGAGTTAATGGCTGACAAGTAGGTTTTTCTCAGGTTCATTTTCCTTATATTTTCAATGCTTGTTCTCCACTGACTGCTGGAATCCCCTGGCAGAGAACAAGAGGGACTGACAAACAGTAAATAATCCAACCAAAACTTAGTAACAGCCAAGCCTGAAGGTCCAACACCTTGTTCGTTAGATTTGGTACTGCATGATCTCTGGCTCTTCCCTAAACTCCAAATGACCATGAAGAGTAAACATTGTGAAATGGATTCAGAACATTAAGGTAGCCACAAGAGCACAACTAAAGACACTCACAAAATATACAGCAGGGAATGAACCTCCCGCTTGGATTTTCTGTGAAGATGTCATCCAGAACATCACACATTACACCAGAGTGTCAGTGATGCTTTTTGGCTTCTCATCCTAGGAATGGTTGTCCCTCTGGGCAAGTGGCTTATCACAAAAATCACAGCATTGATTACTTTCCCTTTCCTCTTTGACTTCTGAAAAACTTGTAGACCAACCTGCTTAGGTGCAATAAGTGTACTGGATTATATAGCATATATTTTGCACAAATACATCCTATTTATTCATCCATTCATTCATTCAAGTGCTGAGAATAGAACTCAAGGCCTCGTGCATGCTAAACATGCACTCTACCACTAAGCTACACCTCCAGCCCTATCTTGTTTCTCTAACATGATTTTTCACCTTAAAAATTGTACTGTATTGTGCTTGTTTTGGTAATTAGTCTAATAAGGCAAGGTGCCAATAAATTAACACAAGTGAAATATATAGGTTATGCTCACATTTCTGTACTTAATATTTTTGGCTGTTTATTAATCAAAAAATGATTTGTCATAATGTCACCCCCCAAAAGAGCAGTGACTGCAAGGTGTAAGGAGTGAGACAAGTGATTGTCCACCTCAGCGGTCATGGCTGAAGAACTTCTGACAGAAGCCCAGCAACACACCAGCCATGATACAGTTCTGTTCTGGGTGGAGTGGGAACACCCGGGCATGTGTGAGCCCAGTCACCTCAAGGACAGGGCTGTGACAATGGCACCTTTCAGGGCTCCACTCAGAACATCTGAATTTGCATTTCCCAGGCAATAAACATGGGTATCTGCAATTTAAATGTCCTTGAGGGAATTCATTGAAACACTGAATACCTGCACCATTTTACCCAAAAGTTCTGATAAGGAAGATTGGGCAATCCCTGCTCCAGAGAGTAAGTAGTGAGAAATTCGAGGAGGCTGAGCAGAGGGAAAGGAACGATCAGGAAACCTTGACGGGTTCTTACACAAAAGCAGAGCAGTGTACTGATGACCAGTGTATTGATGAGTGTATTGAAGAACCAGAGACCTGGGCCCAAGTCTTGGCTGTGGGGGCTACTGCCTGTCCTTGGACAAGTCCCTGGACACCCATGTGTTCTTTCTTCCTAAAGTATACATCCTGTTGCAAAGTGAGGGTGTTGACCAGCCAAGGTTTGTTGAGAGGATTTTGTGAGTCACAAGAAGGTCTTTAGAAAAATTTTCAAACCAAAGTCAAATTTCCTTATTCCCTCCCCCATTTTATCAGGTATGTCACAGTACCTTTCCTAGTATCTTCTACTTCTTGTCTCTTCTTTTGCTCCCTTTTTAATTACCTTCCTGATTTGTATGCTTTTGTATTTTCCCTCTTTGATGCAAATGCATATGAGAAGGACTACCTGTTTTACCCCAAAGTGCTGAAATTTGGCTTTTAGGAGGCAAATAAGATCTTAAGGATTATAATACTTTGTATGCAAAAGGTAAACAGCACGTCTGAGGTATTAAGTGTTACAGGAGAAGGGAACAATTAGGGTAAAAGTATCCATAAAAGGCGCTCCTCTATAGATGAGGGGGCAGGTAATGAAAAGTTGAAAAATAATATTTTAGGGGAATAATTTGATGCAAATATGGTGGCATAAAAAGCTAAGAAAGCCTACATAAAAGAGACGTTAAGGCGCAGGCATTGAAATAATTCTGTTGTCCGCTGAAGATTCTGAGGGGCTCTCAGAGCAGCTGGAAGACATTCTAATTGGCACAAGTTCCAAGATTTCCTATAGGATCTGGTTAGATTAAATCAATGCATAGCTAAACATGCTACATTATATTATTAGATCATGGCCTGATTCTAAAAAGACATCACTAGAAACAGAGAAATCATTTTTTAAAAGAAAGAAATCCACTCTGTATCCTTGAATTAGAAATTATGCCCCGTGAATTCTAAACTATAACAATAGCTACAATGAAATGACTGAGATGCCCAAACTCATCCAATCACGCTTCCCGTCTGCCCCATCAGCCGTGCACTGCACAAAAGACTGGAGCCGCGCCTTTCTTCTCCCTGCTATCTGTAAATAGGAAGGAATGTAGGGGAGATTGCATCAAGCTCAGTAATAAATGCTCATATTTTCACAAAATGTAGATTGTGTTCAAAAGAGATTAGCTTAAAAGTTAGTTTATTAAAACAGGATAAAACCCCAAAGTTTAAACGAGCATTATTAATATTCTGTTCAAATCATCCCTTGATTTCTATTTCGAAGGGTGCCACAAGACAGCTTGATTTTTATTACAGTGAAGAAAAATACGACTCCTTTCCATTAATCAAAAAGAACCATAAAAATAGGTTTCACTAAAAGCGAACACTGACAAGTCCAAATGGGAAGTTTGATTTTGTGAAAAGATAAAGAATCTCTTTAGAAATATTGTAATCAATTCTGAAAAACTTAATTTTTTCCCCCTGCAGCTTTTTAGCTATTGTGATCTTCAATCTCAAATGCTCCTTGGAGCCATTTTAGCCTGACTCACAGAAGAAAATGAACTATTTAGCTCCACGAGGAATGGCCAGCTCATTTCAGCACACACATTAAGCCCAGACTCCAGCGGGCTCTGATCAATACATTTGGTTCCGAAGCCGCAGTCCTCCACGCAGGCAGAGAGCTGCACTGGAGATGAAGGACGGACAGCCTGCGATGATTGATGCTCTCAGCAGTGTGCTGACAGTGATGCCCCAGGAAACAGGCTAGAAAATCATCTGAAGGCAGCCGATAGGTTCTCAGGGAAACACTGACCAGCATGGACCAGGGCTCCCCACTAAAGTCAACAGAACTGAGACGTGGTGTTGCACATAGTGCTTCATGTGAGCTCTGGACTCCGTCCGTATGTTCTGTGTCACAGCGCTGTGCAGACCCCAGGGGCTCCCTTGGGCTCAGCCTGAGGAGTCAGCTTCTGAGCCGAGGGTCACGGAAGCACTAATCAAGTAGGCTGCTCTCCCTGCACCTCTTTCCTCACACTCTCAAGCTCACTTTGACTGGCAGCTGTGATTGGAATCATTATTGAAAGCACTTCCTTCCTAGTATTTGGACATCGACTATGAAACTCTACAGATCAAACACTGAGAAGACATGCAGCTATGAGGAATTAGCAATGGCTGAGTCCTGGTCACAGGTAGCCCTCCAATAGGACTAACGTGCCGGTTAGAGTCACTCTCCACAAAACACATGTGTAATAATGCAGACATTTTCTTTAGCTGAATGGGAAACTAGCATGGGCTTTCTAAATATTGTGCAATTTTGCTGGG
Organism: Dinomys branickii; assembly: GCA_004027595.1. Classification (NCBI taxonomy): domain Eukaryota; kingdom Metazoa; phylum Chordata; class Mammalia; order Rodentia; family Dinomyidae; genus Dinomys; species Dinomys branickii. The sequence continues at coordinate 12,283 of PVLD010029934.1, forward strand.
GAATTTTGAAGCTCATTAAAAGTTTTGAGTAGCAGCTACTCAACCAGATATGCAATGGTGAAAACAATAAGAGAATGTCGTACTAGTTGGAAGCAGTTTTGCACTTCTGCATGGACGACATACACAGGCCCACAGAATGCAAGGAATCTGGGTTCCTGTACTTCACCCCATTAGATCTTTTAAGAGAAACTACAAATCATTAAAACAACAAGTTGCCTATCTATGCAGTACTTCACAGGAAAGGACTGGAAGAGAGGCGTGAAACATACGAAACCTTTACATTAACACCTGCCTGTTAAACAGAGAGAAAATAATTCAGAGCCCAAACATGCTTCTAGAAAGAGCTGACATGGAAAGCTGACAATTGAGTTCAAAAGCTTCCAGTTGGATGAACTTGCATTTGGAGCACCTGAAATAAAATTATTATTCACCCTTTCTAGTGCATGTGCCCATTGATTGTCCCAACTTACAAATGGATGTTTACATTTCTCTCAGCAATTTCATAATGAATTCCCAGAAAAACCTTGCTGATTAAATCAGATAACCCACCTGAGAGTGTCCTGCACATGGTAGACAACTGATCAAAACTACTTTCTGTCCTACTAGGGGAAAGGGCCACTTTTTTCCAGGAAATGTCCACATCAGCCAGACATACGCTCAGCTCTGTAGGAAAAAAGATGGCCAGAAAAGAATTCTTGCTTTGTCCCTCTCAGATCTGCTGTATTCCCACCCAGTGGCCTGAGCACCGCCTCTGCGATTTGGAGTCGATTCTGAGGCAGGACTTGTTCATTCCTCACTCTTCCAGGTTGTCAGCTGAAACAATGTTTTGCAGAGTTTTTCTTGTCTTTTTGCTTCTTCCTTTTTGTTTTTGTTTTTAAATAACAACAGCTGGGCTCTGAATCAGCTTCTTTTTGTTCCTTTTTAAAGTGGCTGGAATCTAGGGGTTTGAAAGACGCTTCTGCATCCCATTGATCAAAGATTCCTTTCTCTGAGTACCGGTTTGCTCCTAGCTGTCCATTAATCAAATCCTCCCCTCTGCTCCAGCACCAAGTGTTTTCCTTCCCGCCCTCAAGCTCTGCGTCGGACCCTACGTGAGGAAACTTGATGAAGTAGCTCTGCTGGGAGAGAGACCCAGCGGGCTTTCATCTCAAAGGCCACAGATCGCATCTCAGCCTTCAGATTAGTTGACTAAACCGTAAGGCTGAGTCTCATCTGACCCCTCGCACCCCCTTCTTCCTGGGGTTGGGACCCACACCTGAGAACTGGCCCGGACGAGCCTGCGTGTTTGTGAAGCCACGACCTACAAGGGCTGACCTCCTGAGGGGCAGGACCCTGGAACATACACCCTGGATCCGCTTCAAAAGCTCCGTTCCATTTCTTTGCTGTCAACCGCTTGGCCTTTTGTCTTCTTTGAGTCATTTTATCTTTTATAATAAATTTTTATTGGTCCTCTCTAATTCTTAGAAGTGTAAGCTCTAATTGAGAATCATCTTGTTCATATACTGTAGAATCTACTTTAGTTAGAGTGGCATTAGGTAGCCAACCTTTCACCCGGAAGACTAAATGCCTCAGTATGTACGCAACTTTCGGCTTCCTGTCTTCCTAATCATACTCTAACTGCCTACATGTGTGCTCTTCCTGCTTAGCCAGTCTTACTCTGAGAGCAACTATTCTAATTCACAATGAATAAGTAAATAAATAACTAGTATTTGCAGAACCAAAACATCAAATTCAGAAAGAGAATTCAGCTTAGAAATCTGTTGCCTAGCAACCCGGAAGTAACTTTTCTCTCCATTTTCCAAACCAGCTGAGAGTCTCCTGTTGGCTTGTCAACGTTCCAGGGTAAAATTTCTTTCCCCTTTTTAAATTAGGAATGAAGCTTTTGGTTTTTTTTCAGTTTTTAAGGAATTGACTTTAAACGTCATCCCTTTGTTTTTCTGAATTTTGTAGTTATCTTGTCTCCCTGGATTTCAGTTGGTCCCAATTTATTTTCCCTGATAAAAATTACTTTTATCTTCCAATTAAGTACTATATCTAAGGACATATTTGCATATTTCTTATAAAAGGACACAAGCTTCACATGGGAGTTTAATTGATTTTAATTAATAATAATAACACCAGGCAATTAAATGGCATTATACTTGGCGATACCTTTTCATGTCCACTAATTCACTTAATTAAAATTTTAGATGCTCACACAAACTTCTTTGGTGTGTGACACCATGCTCAAAATTGTTTCAAACTGTGATAATAAGGTTTGTGGTGCTTATTTTTTTGTTGTTTTGTTTTAAATGGGGGGCCAGTATCAGGAAAGTGGGCTTTCACATGGTAATTTGGCATTTCAACTCCTCACATTGGTCAGAAATCTAGAGGAAAATCAGAATGAAATCTTTCATCTGTTCCTTTATTCTTTTTTTCAGCAGTAGGTTCCATGGTCTGGGCACTCAGCCTTGGTCAGGGCCAGCTATACAATGCAGACCTATTTCCTTATCCCTGCAACCCCCAGCCCCACTGGGTCTTTGGCAGGACAGTGTCACTGAGACCAGGCACAAGGGCGCGGTGTCCCTGAGGCCCCCTTGTGCATCTTTATCTTGATACCTTTGTCTTGCAATTCAAAGTCTTTGAAAACTACCCCAGACTGAAGGCAAAGAGACTCAGCAACAGAACACTTCCCTACATTCAACTATGACCCACATCTCTGCATTGAATTTGCTTATGGGCCTCAGTTTTGATGCTGTCACTTCTTGAATAAATCCTACTTCAGATTGGCTTCCATGTGGACTCCCATATCATGGACCAGGGTCCAGTATAGCTAACTTTATAAGCACAGGGACTTCTACTCTTTGCAAATCCATGTCAGCCAGCACTTTTCTAGGAGGCTGGAATTGGGTTAGACAAAATAAATCACCAAGTTTATTAAAGTCACACATCTTCTCTCTACTGTAATAAAAATGCCCTGTAGGGCCTTGGTCTTTGGTTTTAGGGGTTTGAAACAAAGCATCAGCATAATTTGTTATCAAAACCACCCAGATAGTCACGTAAAGATGTGAATAAATTAACTTAGAGTAGATCAGGGAATGTTCACTTCAAAGGACTGTGTTTAGATATCAACAAAATATAATAGGAACAAATATTTCCGAAAATACTTCAATCCTTTGGCAGCTGTATTACTTGGTTTGTGTTGAAGGATATGTGACTATGTGTATTTTAAGGCTTCAAATGTGCAATGTAAAGAAATAGAGAAGTAATGTACTTAAATATCCATCCTGACTTCCCACAATGCTTTCATGAGCCAAAGAGACCTCAGAAGAAAGAATGTTTCTTTCATTCTTTCACGCCAGAACGATTTTCCAAGAGTTTTTCCATTCTCCCCCAGTGTCCTCTCCATCACAAGTGGCTGGCTGCCTGTGTGGGGAGCTCTAAGCCACTAAGTAAATGTCCTGTGTCCAGGACTGATGCATAATTTTTGAGCTCCAAAGCAAAATGAAAGTGCAAGGACCCAGTTTCAAAAGTTAACAAGAACAACCTGGTGGCAGCCATAGAACATGAAAACAAACCTAGGACTCTACTAAACATAGGACCGTGAGTGATAACATGAGCCCTGCTGCCTCTGGTAGAAGAGCCTCCTCTCAGGTGAGGCTGGAATGTTGAGAAAAACACAAAGCAGCTGCTCTCCCTCATCCTCCACAAAGTAGAGAAGGAGCTTTGACAAGGCAAAGAAAGAAAAGCAACAATGATTGGTATTAGGCATTACACAGATCATTGTATTTGATACCTAACCCTTCAAATGACATTCTGGTTTGAACAGGTCAACTGAACAGATGAAAGAAGTGTAAAGAACGTTAGGGACACACCTGGGTATACAATTTGTATTACAGACTGTAGCTGAATCTTGGTCAGGCTTCTGCTGAGGACTGCCCCAACTATTTGTCCGCTGTAGGGTCAGGAAATCTCATTGCTTCACAGTGGGACAAGCCTATCCAAAATACGAGACAAAAGAAAACTAACAAGTCACAAGTACCCCCAGTCCTCTATCTCTGTGAGTTCCACCTCCTGAGAGTCAACCAACTGGAGAACAAAAGTATTTTTAAAAAATATTGTGTCTGTACTGAACACATATACATAATTTTTGCTCATTATTGCCTAAATAATACAGTATGACAATTATTTATAGCATTTATATTGCATTAGGCATTATTATCAATAGTCCAGAGAATATTTAAAGCATATAGAAAGATGTTGTAGGAAAATACTCTGCCATTTTATGTAAAGGACTTGGCCATCCACAGGCTTGGGTATCCACAAGGATCCCAAATGATTACCCCATGGGTGCCAAAGGATAACTACGTTCATTGAAATAGCATTGTTGTTGTTACAGTTTGTGTCTGGATGTCCCCCCAAAGTCTCATGCAGTCAAGGCAGGTGGGTTGAATCTAGAGTTTGTGATTGATTCGTGGTCCAATGCTGGGATATGGGTGTGAATGCTACACCTGCCCTTGGGTAAGTAGGCTGCATACACTCTAAGGGACAAAAAGATGCTTGCTCTCACTCCTCTTTTGTTGTTGCGTTTGACATCTTCTGCCGCCAGGATCCATTGCCCCTCAGCCATGCCACTCCGACTTGGAGCCAGCCAATTATGGACTGAAACCCGAACAAACTGTGAGCTAAATAAGCCTTTCCCTCTTCAACTTTGAGTGTCTGGTATTTTGTCCCAGCAATAAGAGAAGTGTGACTAAGACAGCCGTGATTCCCCAACCTTCTGCCTGCTTAGGGCTTCAACCTCTTCCCAGGAGCCCCATGCTCTTACTATTCTCAGATTCCACCATGGCCTCCACCTTGGACTCATGGTATGTCTTTCTAAAAGGCACTTTCTTCCCATCAGAATGCCCGATCTCACAGGCTTCTCCTGGCTGGGAACTGCCATCTGATGAGTTAGCAGATCAACATGTTCACATGGCAATTCTTTTTTTTTTTTTTTTATTTTAGAAACATAAAAGTACAAAAACATATTGACAAACAGACACCCATTATCATAGAAAATAGTACAATCACAACTAATCTATAGACAAGGTGATATGGTCTCAACAGTAGTTGTTGCTTTATCCATTGATATCTTCGAATTGTACATGTATGGACCCATATACAGACATGCAAATTTAGTC
>PVLD010029935.1:0-17441 GCA_004027595.1 Dinomys branickii
TTGAAGCAGTGGCTTCCTCTTTCTCCGTCTCTTCTCCCTCCGACTGTGCCGCGGCGGCCTCCGATCCTTTCCTCCAGGAGAGGTTTTGCTTGGTCTTTCCTAGGGCTTCAGTTCCCATTTCAGATCCTTCTTGGGTTCAGGGTACACACCTCTCTCCTTTCTGTCTTCATATTGCTATATTCCATTGTCTGGGTGGTAATCCTCCGGGAGGTTCTCTCTCTGCTGCCTACCCGGTCGCCATCTTCCCAGAAGTCCACAAAAGGCCACATATTGTCTGGTTACAGTCATATAAATGTCCACAATAAGCAAAGACACAGAAAACAGTAACTGTAATTGTTACCAAGGATCAAATGAAGGGAGAAATCGGGGAGTAAGTGCTAGTGATGAATGTTCTGAAAAGCAAAGTTGGTCATAGTGATAGCTACATGAATGTATAAATAGTAAAAAGCCACTGATTCATACCCTGTAAATGGGCGACTTGTGCAGTATGTGAATCATACTTCAAAAAGGCTGTTATAAAACTTAGTAAGTAACAGACAGAAATGAACAATTTAAGGTCATAGAAATGTCCTGAAAGATTACGGTGACAGTTGCACAATTATAAATTAGCTAAAAATCATCAAATTGTACCCTTATAACGGATAATTTTAATCATATAAAATTATGTCTCAATAAAACTGCTATTAAAAGCCAGGCATGGTGGCGCATGCCTGTAATCTCAGAACTTGGGAGGTTGAGGCAGGAGGATCATTGAGAGTTTGAGACCAGCTTGGGCTACAAAGTGAGCTCAAGGCCAGACTGAACTGCACAGCGAGATCCTGTCTCAAAAGACAAAAAAATAAAAATAAAACTGCTATTAAAAGAAATATTAAAGAAGTGAAAAAAGAATACAGAACAGGTAAGATATTTTAAAAGCTAGCCAGGCATGGTGGCACATGCCTGTAATCCCAGCACCCCAGAGGCTGGGCAAGAGGACTGGAGGCTGAGGTAGGAGGATCGCCACAAATTTGCAGCCAGCCAAGGTTAGGTAGTAAGTTCAAGGCCAGCCTGAACTACTTAGCAAGACCCTGTCTCAAAAAAGCTAATAATAATAATGATAATGATAATAATAATAATAATATATTTTAAAGGCAGGCGTGGTGCTGTATGCCTGTAATCCCAGCCTCTGGAGGCTGAGGCAGAAGGGTCTTTGAAAATTTGAGACCAGCCTGGGCTACAAAGTGAGTTCAAGGCTAGCTGAACTGTATAGTGAGAGCCTGTCTCAAAGAGACAAAATATATATTTTAAAAATAAATAAATAAATAAAAGCTCATGCTGGCAGATATGGTGGTGAACATCTGTAATCCCAGCACTTGGGAGGGTAAAGCAGAGGATTGCCATAAATTCAAGGCCAGCCTGGGCTATGTAGGGACTTCAAGGCCAGCCTGATCTATATAGCAAGACCCTGTATCACAAAAATAAATAAATGAAACTATTATAACTAGTATTATATTAAGTAAATTACGTAATTAGATTTGTGTCCCAAACCTTGTTATTACATTAACTGTGAATGTGCTAAATGCTTGAATCACAAAGGTTTGCCATGCTGCCTACTACAGAAACACATCCAGAGGTTAAAAGCACAAGAATGGGAAATAACACACAGTGTTCACACACACCAAGAGAAAGGTGGTGCCAGCATTACCATCAACCAGACTCAGGGCAAACAGTACTACCACAGACAGGTACTTCCTAAGGATGAAGGTCTCAATTTGGATTTTACAGCTCTAAATTTGAATGTGTATCATAAAAGCTTCAACACATACAAGCAAAACCTGACAGAATTAAAAGGAAAAATAGGGAAGCCCATAATGATAGCAGGAGATTTTTATATTTCTTACAGAAACTGACACATGTAGGCCAAAAATTAGTAAGATAGAGAATATTAATAAGATATAGACTATTCCAACACCATTAAATAAAATTAATATACACACAGCACAACATCTACCAACTGTTGTCTGCACATTCTTTACAAGAATATTTGCAAAATAACCATTTGCTAGCAGATGAAGCAAATGCCAACATATTTAAGGGAACTGAAATACAGACTACACTGTATGATCATATAGCAATTAACCCAAAATCTATTAATAGGAAGATAACTGTAAAATCTTCACATTTGGAAATTAAATGTACTTCTAAAAAAATGTACGGGTCAAACAGAAATCTAAGTATAGCCCAGAGTGGTGGCACACATCTGTAATCCTCGCACTTGAGAGGCTGAGACAGGAGGATCACTGTGAGTTCAAGGCCAGTCTAGGCTACATAGTGAGTTCAAGAACAGCTGGAACTATGTCTTGAGACCGTGTCTCAAAAAAAAAAAAATAAATAAATAAATAAATAAATAAAAAGAACTCTAAGTAGATATATGAAAGTTTCTTGAATAAAATGAAAATATTACATATCAAAACTCATGGGTTATAACTAAATCCATGCTTAGTGACTATTACAAATCTGGTTACTAAAACCTCACAAAAAGAAGCTGTAAGCCAGTGAAGTTGTAGGTCAGTTTCATTCATGAATACAGAAGGAAAAACATTATTAATAAAAAAAGTGAATCAAATTTAGTAATTTATAAAAAATGGAAATTCATATCAGAAATTAGAAGTAGTTTAATATTTGAAAAATTATATTCAATGTAATTCACATTAATAACAAAGAATTATATAAACTTAATTGATGCGGAAAGAGCATTTTGATACAATTCAACATCCATTCATGATAAAATCATTAATTCAAAAAAGAAGTGAATTTCTAATAACTGGTGCAAATATCATACTTAATAGTAAAATGTGTAAGCTTTTTCCCTCTTAGAACAAGAAAACGCTACCTTTATCCATTGGATTAGAGGCCTTAGGGTACAGAGTAAGGCAAGATAAAAGATTCAAAAGGAGAAAAACAAAAGCTTTATTTGCAGGTAATGATACTGGACTGTACACTTCAAAAGAGGCTAAACATAAGTTATTAAACTATTACAGAAATATAAAATCAATCACGCTTTTCTATTACAGCTATTGTTTTAAAATACGTAGCTTTCAAAACACACCTACAAGAGATGGAAGGAGGAGAGAGCGGACAGTGGAAGGAGACGTATGAAGAACTAAGGTGTGCTACGTACAAGTTCCAGGCCTCACAACGAACGTAATCATTATGTACTGAAACCACATACTAATAACAATAACATCAGAAAGAGTTGTAAGAAAGTACATGCTCATTGTGGTATGTATATGAATGGCAAGGTGATATTAACTGTAAGTAGGAAAACATAAGCCTATTCTGTATACTCCACCCCAAATCAACACATAGAAAATAAGACAGTGTAACTCCAGCACAGGGATAAATATAGACCAGTAAAACATATCGGAGACGATAAGGAGCCCTGCGCACATATCTGACTGGTAACAAAGGTGGTAGCGGAGAGTGTGCTTTCCAGTGAATGATAATGGGCCACACTGGTATCCATGCGGAAAACTTCACAACATACTCTAGATCGATTCTCAGGGGAATGTACCATATACCTGAACATAAAAGGCAAATCAACAAAGCTTCTAAAGACACACAGAGTATCTCTGTGACCTTAGAACAGGCAAAGATACTTAAACAGCAGATGAAAAGCACTAACCATAAAGGAAAAGTGATCTCATGAACTGTAATAAAAATTAAGCACTTCTGTTCATCAAAAGATCCTACACATTAAAAAGACAAAAGAATGACAAAAAAATTGCACAACATTAACTACAAAGGGCTCACTCATTTCCAGAAGATGTAAAGAACTTCAAAAAAAGAACATCCCATCAAGTTCAAAACAAAAAGGTCAACACAAGAGAAAACTGTGCAAAAGGTATGAACAGGCAACCCGAGGGTGGTCCAAGTGGTCCATAAAACTCTGAGAAGATGCTCAACCTCATTAATCCATCAAAGAACACATACTTTATACCTAAAATGCGTCAATAAACTTAATTTTTTGAAAAAAGAGGACACATACTAAACTGTAATAACATGCTATCACACACCTGTGAGAAAGACTGAACTTAAAAAAAACACCATGGTTGGCTGGGACATGGACCTCATGTACACTGCTGGTGCAAGTGTAATTAGGACAGTCACTCGGAAAATTCTTCAGTAATAGCCATTGATGCTGAGCCTATAGGTAGCCTATAATCCAGCAATTCCAACTCTACTTCTAAGTACCTCCTCCAAATTGTACAAATAGGTACAAAAATGAGAAAAAGAATGTTCATGTCAATGTTGTTCATTAACAGTCCAAGACTAGAAAGATTCCAAATACTTCTTAAAAGTACAATGTATTAATTGTGATCTATTAATAAAAAGAATACTATGCTACAATGAACATGAATAAACGATAGCTTTGCCAATTTTGCGGACAAATCTAACAGTCTGGGGCAAAAGAATGTACTTATTTAAAAGTAATGGTACAATACTACTTAAAAATTAATGGAAAATAACTTCCAATTCAGAATTCTAGCCAGGTGTGGTGGTACACACCTATCATCCCAGCACTCAGGAGGCTGAGGCAGGAGGATTGTTGCAAGTTCGAGGCCAGCCTGGGCTACAATGTGAGTTCAAGACCAGCCTGAACTGCATGATGAGAACCTGTCTCAAAGAAAAAAAAATAATTAAAAAAAATTCAGAATTCTATACCTACTTAAGTTACACATACAAGTGTCAGAATAAAAGACATTTCTAGAAATGCCAGGTGTTATGGTTTGTGTCTAGATGTCCCCACAAAGCCTCATGCAGTCATGAGGACGGGTTTTTTAGAGGTGGCTGAACCCAGAGTGTGCGGTGCTGGGACTAAGGGTGGGTGACTGCTGGGTCACTGACTAGACTGGTGCCACCCTAACCCTAGTGGTCTGGCCAAGATGAAAGGGTCAGGAGGAGGCCAAGAGCTTCGTCCTCTCCTCCCACCCCTACTGCTCGTCCTGTCTTCCACCGCAGGACTTCCGGCCCTTCTGACACACCACCCTGCCTGGGAGCCAGTCTGCTATGGACTGCAACCTCTGCAAACTGCAAGCTAAATAAACCTTTCCTCCTTTAACTTTGAGGGTTGAATATTCTGTCTCAGTAACAAGAGAACAAGTAACAAGAGAAAAGTAACTAAGACACCGGGTTTTTACTCTCAGGTACTCTTTTTCTTGAGAAGCAACTACAGCACATGCTCCAAGTGGGGGTTGGGGAACACATGATTTAGGAAACAGTATCTAAAGCATGAAAAAACAAAACATGTTGGATTTAAAGTTGTAAGAATTGCCAGACTTAGTAGCACACACCTATCATCCCAGCACTCAGGAGGCTGAAGCAGGAAGATTGCCTTGAGTTTGAGGCCAGCCTAGACTACAGAGCAAGATCCCGGCTTAAAAATAAATAAAGTTCCAAGAATTTACATGTATAGCAGTCTTAGAATGCTAGCAAGAAGGACTTTTTTTAAAAAAGGAACAACAAATTTGCAAATTCTCTAATTCGAGTTTTAAAAAGATGCAGTATTGTGCCAATGAAAGATGGCAGACTCAAAAAATAATGTGTGCGTGCGTGCGTGCGTGCGTGCGTGCGTGCGTGCGTGTGTATAAGTCTGGGAAAGGGAAAAATAGGAAGGAAGAGGAAGAAGAATGGTGGAAAGGGATGTACTGTAACTGCTGTGATCACATGACTATACGCATTTGTCAAAACTCACACTGCTGGGGCCAGGGATACAGCTCAATGGCATAAGCACCTGCCTGGCAAAGGCAAGGTCCTGAGTTTGATCTCCAGTACTGCAAAAAACAAACAAACAAGAAAAACCAGATAAACCTCACACAGCTATATGCTAAAAAGGCGAATTTGGACTAGAGATGTGGCTTAGTAGCAGATACCGTAATCTTACCCTTGGTTCAGTCCCCAGCACCAAAACCGAAACAAGACCCTAAGTTGTACTGTGTGTTACAGTTTGGAAATGACGTGTCCCTTGAGGCGCATGTGCTCAGGCAGCAGTTTTCAGAGCTGATGGGCCTTGGGGAAGTGACCGAATCACAAGGGCTCTAACTTCACCCAGTGGATTGATCCACCGGTGCGTTCATGGCTCAGTGGGTTTACTGGGAGGCCGGGCCTAACAGTATGAAGCTGGTCACTGAGGGCGTGGACTTGGGCTTATTTTGTTCCCAGCCCCTTTCTTTTTTGGGGTTTGTTTTGTTTGGTTTTAGTTTTGGTTTTGATTTTGAGACAGGGTATGTACTTTAGTTTGCCATCTTTCACACAGTCCAAGCTGGCCTCAAACTCACAGCAATCCTCCTGCCTCAGCCTCCGAGCGCTAAGATTACAGGTGTGCGCCACCACACCCAGCCCCTTCCTGTTTCAGGTTCTCTGCTACCAAGAAGTAAGTGGCTCTCCTCCACCACACCCTTCCGCCTCAGGGAAGGGACATAACCCTCTGACACTGCACAAGCTAGTCTCTCTCCTTCAAATTGTTATCCTCAGGTATTTAGTCACAGCGATGGAAAGCTGACACCGTGTGTAAATCCACCTCCAGAGGGGGTGTCAGTCCACGCACTGTTCTAGCTTACGCTGCAGCACAGTTCCTAACAAGGTCTTTCAGGTGGCACAAATAAAAGGTGCAAAAAGACTGTTTTTAAAGCTAAAACAAAAAAATTATACAAAACCAATATAATTCTGCTGTACACAATAATTTTATGATCAGCATGATATAAATACTTAATACCAACAGCCAGAGCTGTGACATAGCTACCCTCGGAGAATGGTGGAGACATAAGGTAGCACAATGTGTTGTGAATTAAATCCTAGTATTTTATGAGAAAGAAATAGATAACAGCAAATTGAAACATCAATAAATCTAAACCTATTACTAGAAATACTGGCTCTTTGGTTTCCTGGATCCTTCTCAAGGGTGCAGACCAAGGGCACAGGGCACAGCTGATTTTATTACAAGGCTCATGAAACTCAAGAGTTGACGCTGGGTGTGGTGGTGCACACCTATAACCCCAGCACTTGGGAGGCTGAGGCAGGAGGATCACTGCTCAGTGCCAGCCTAAACTACATAGTGAGTTCAAGAACATCCTGAATTACATAGTGAGACACTATCTCAAAAAACCAAAAAAAAAAAAAAAAAACAAAACTCAGAGATCAATGGATCACAGCCTGATATTCAACTTCATAAGGAATCTGTTACTACTTCTATATATATATATATTTTTTTTTTTTGTATTTTTGAGGCAGGGTCTCCTTATGGAGTTCAGACTGGCCTTGAGCTCACTTTGTAGCCCAGGCTGGTCTTGAACTCGCAACAATCCTCCTGCCTCAGCCTGAGTGCTGGGATTACAGGTGTGTGCCACAATCCATCCCCAGCCTTTTTTTTTTTCTTGTATATTGTTTTACAAAACACTTGCATTTTAAAAAAATCATTTGGATTTTACTTTCCTTGCGAAGAGCTGAGCAATGCAATGAAAGTGCCGTCACCCCGTCATCTGCACAGCTGAGCTGCTGGCAGGATTCTGCTCTTGAGCACTTGTGGTTTGACAGTTTATGGCAGTGATAATCTCTTACATCAAGTGAGCCACCAACCTGTTTAGCCACTGTGACATTTCTACACGTTTAAGTTTTCATTGATTTATTTTGCCTTTACTGCTTTCTTTAAATAATTATAGGCTAAATTTCCCACAAAGAAAATGTACATCTTTCTTGTTTAATCTTAAATGTAAGGTATCTAGTGCCTCCAAATATCAAATTAAGTGCAAGAATTACTAATGATTATAAATGTTAGGTAATTCCAACAACAAAGGTTAACCGCTTAATAGTTACATCCATTTTAATGGTGCTTATATCATTTTGATAAGGTTGGGAGACAATTTTAGGGCTTATGAATAAAAAGACCTCCTGGAGAAATCAATAGAGTTTTATGTGAGACTTTATCCTGTACAGTTTTTCAGTACCAAATTATCCTTAACAGGAAAGAGAAGATTTGTTTGACATAAATTCCTAGGTTTCACAAACATTAAAGCTCAGAATAAGGCTAAAGAAAGAAATGTCCAGTAAAAGTTAAAAAGCAGGGCTGGCAGTGAGCTCAGTGAGTGAGTGTCTGCCTCACTGGTGCCAGGCTATGGGTTTGACCCCAGCAGAGCGCGCACAGCAAACGGCACTCGTGAACTGAGATGCACCAGTAATCATAAGGGACACAAGGCCCTGCATTCGGGAAACAGAAAGGGGATTCCAGTAAGACTACATACCTGAAGGGTATGTAGGGACAAGACATCCAGAGCTTACCCCAGCTGGCAGTGCGAACCTGCGGGCTCTGCATATCACCGAGAGCTCCAGGTCACCATGGCTGGCCCAGTCTACCCTTCCCCTCAGCCCCACTGTGACCGTGGCATGAACCCACGTTTGATGCTAACTGCAACAGGACGTGGCTGGAGAGTTTTAATAAAGCATGAGATTGCTAAGACCTGATTTGTTTTAAGGATCAAAAGGTGCTAATGAAGAAGAAAAGGCTCGGGGAACTCCCACCTGTAAAGTACAGGGCCAGCATACTTTAGGCAGACTCCAATCCAGGCAAACAGGGCCCACCCTAACCCAGGCGGCCCTAATCTTTTCCCCGGCTCCCCTGCGCCCTACTTAGAAAGTTAGGGAGGATGGGATGTGGGGGGAGAGGAATTAAGATTTTGGTCTTCAACATTTTGAAATTGAGCTTGTCCATTAGGTGTTCGGATGGAAATGCTCCGCAGGTAGTTGGATACACAGTACCTACATATCTGGAGCCAAAGGGAGAAATCAGGGATGGAAATACAGCCGGGACCCATCCGAGCAGCGCAGAGTGTTTATCAGTCACAGCCCAAGCTAACCTTTACACACAGTAACTCCACGTCAGTCACCAAGCGAAGTGTCTCACGTGCAGAAACCCATCTGGCCTCCATCACAACTTCAGGGGCTGGGGCCAGGATTACTCTGACTGTACAAGTGAAGAAGCAGAGCCACAAGGAGACACACAAAGCAAGCAAGTATCAGGTTCAGCTTTTAAACTTTAGGCAATCTGACCCTGGAACTCTTTAAAGCCATGGGGCTGCTGGGGAGTGCGTAGAGACACAGGATGGAAGGCATAGTATTTCATTTCATTTTCCTGAGTTCTTAGTATCAAGTGCCTGGCAAGGTTTCAGGCTCTACTGACGCGTACATGCAGCACTGGCTAAGCTTTTTAACATATGATTCTTTTAACATTTTCTGTGGAAGATAAATATTTTGGGGGGATGGGTTGAGACAGGGTCTTGCCATGTAGTTGAGGCTGGCCCTGAGCTCACTTTATAGCCCAGGCTGACCTCAAACTCATGGCAATCCTCCTGCCTCAGCCTTCCAAATGCTCAGATTACAGGGCTGTGCCACCATGGCTGGTTTTTATCACCATTTTAGAAATAAGGAGACCGGCTCAAAGAGATGAAGTAACTCAACCTAGCTAGTAGGGACAGAACTAGGATTCAACTCAGAGCCATCTTAGTTCAAAACTGATATTCTCCAAGGAAATTCCATCACATACTACAACACAGAGGAACCTTGAGCATACTATTCTAAGTGAAATAAACCAATCACCAAAGACAAATATTGCATGACACCACTTATATGAGGCTGTTATCTAAAGCAGTCAAACTCACAGAAACAACAAGCAGAAGGTTGCAGAGGGCTGAAGGTGGGGAAGTGAGCTGCTCCATGGGTTTACAGTTTCAGATTTGCAAGACAAGAAAGTTCTAGAGACCTGTTACACAACGGCATGAGTATACCTAACACTATTGAATTGTATACTTATAAATGGCTGTGATGAAAAACTTTGCTATATGTATTTTTACCAGAATTTCAATTTTTACAAAAATCTAGTTTTGGGCCAGGTGTGGTGGCATAGGCCTGTAATCCCAGCACTTGGGAGGGTGAGGCAGGAGGATCCTTGTGAGTTCGAGACCAGCCTGGGATACAAAGTGAGCTCAAGGCCGGCCTGAACTGCATAGCAAGACCTTGTCTCAAAAAGACAAAGAAAAATTTTTTTTTAAATCTAGTTTTGGGAGAGGGAACGGGGACATAAAGAGATTAACGTGTGTTATGTATGTGCACCAACTCCCACGACGAATATAACCATCATGTACCATAAAATGAAATGTTTTTTTTTTTTTTTTTTTTTTTGCGTTACTGGGGATCGAACTCAGGACCCTGCGCTTGCTAGGCAAGCTCTTATTCCACTGAGCTGTATCCCCATGTACCATAAAATGGACAAATACAAATGTTAAAAATAAAAACACAGTTTTCCTACACGTCATGCAACAGATGTGTTTACTGTGTGGTAGAGATGGGCGAGCAAATAATTTATTCTGCAGCATGTAAGTGGGGCAAGAGATCAAAGAGAGCTACAAAGAAAGGGAACGCATGGAAGATGGTCTCCACTTACCGTCACTACCCAGGGGGCAGGGGTCTTTAGCTCCATCTCTGAAATACGGCTCTCACACCCATTACCACCTACCAGTTACCCCAGTACCCAGCTCACACCAGCCTCACATACTCCAGTAGCGTTCTAATCTGGTGACTCCCGAAATTCCTCCCATCCTAAATCTTTCTATGCTGGAAACAAATTACACTTTCTTAATTACCTCATTCCTCATGCTACAAAACTTCTGAGGCAGGGTCTCACTGTGCAGTCCAGGCTGGCCTTGAACTCATGGCAGTCCTCCTGCTTCAGCCTCCTGAGTGCTAGCGTAACAGATGTATGCCACCATGCCTGGCCAAAAAACTACTTTTTGTTCTTTGAACATATATTATCTGAATCAGTGTTTAGGGTCATATGACATAACCTTTCTGATCTTAGTTTCCTCATTTATGCTAATAGAGAATTAAAAATACTGTACAGTTCGCATGATGCTCAATCCAAATCGGCTAAGGATGTAGCTCAGTGGTAAAATGTTTGCCTAGTATGTGCAAGTCCCTGGTTCAATCCCTAGGACCAATCACAAAAACAAACCAAAGTATATGCTCACTTAAGAAAGGTTAGGGCTCGGGATATAGCTCAGCAACACAGCGCCTGCCTGGCAAGCACAAGGTTATGATTCCCGGTGCCCCCTCCTCAAAAAAAAATAAAGAAAGAAATGTTAGTCAGTCCCCTTTCTGTCTGTCCCCACATCCTGAGCTTGCAAAAGTGTTCTAGCTTAGAGGACACAGCAAGTATTTTCAGCACCTTTAGACAGAGAGGAATTCACAAGGAAAAAAAAAGTCACCACTCACTCATGGTTGTCTGTGTACAAGAAAATATGGCTCACCCAGAACCACTCCTTTATCTGCACCCTCCACATATAAAGACCACCTGGCCTTTATCTTTTTTTCCATTTTTCTTTTTAAAGACAGGCTCTCGCCATGTAGCTCAGGCAGGCCTTGAACCTGCTACACGGCCCAGGTTAGCAAGGAACTTGACATGCTCTCGCCTCGGCCTCTCAAATGCTAGTGTTACAGGCGAGGGCCGCCTAGTCTGGCTTAGCCTACCTTCAAAAGGTTCAAAACTAAATTGAAATATGTGGGGGCATACTGTGAGAAACCTCCCTCTCATGCTCTTCTCCTTATACCCAAGTCCTCTCCCACTGTCCACTTTAGTAAGTTTCCTGCTTATCCTTTGAAACTTTACATAAAAGCGTTCTTTACATGGAACTGATGTTGTACAGGTGTTTGCAGGTACATCCTGAGACCATGGGGGCCTAAAAGGTGAGCAAGAAGACCAGGTCTCACCCGTCCTGCGTTTCCCTAAAGCAATGCCCCTCACTCGTCCAAAAAACAGTACCACACACTGGGTACCTGTTACAAGCTAGACACTGAATGTAACATCACCTGATCACCCTTCTGCCCTTAGGAGGCGGCAGAAATGCACTGACAGCTAAACCGATTGTCTCTTTTAGTCTTCACAACTTTAAAAGGTAGGTTCCAATTCGCATCCTTATCTTACAAATGGGGAAACTGAGGCACAGAAAGGCAACCTGCCCAAGCAAGAGAGCAGAGCTTCGAGCCCAGGCCTGACTTGAGTTCTCGCTCAGAACTATGACGCTCTCTACGCGAGCGAAGCAGGCTGCATCCGCGGGAGTCAGCCTAATGTGGAAGACAGGGGAGAAGGGAAGACAACAAAGAAATAACGTAATTACCGACGAAGAAAGTGCCGGGAACGAAACAAATTCGGGGCTTTGGCAGAGTAGCGTCGGGGACCTACTCTGGAAAGGGGGAAGAAGCAATGTCAAGGTAAGGCTCTCCGAGCAAATGACATTTATGATACGCCGGGAACCGTTTGAGAACTGCAGTGACGACCCTCGCTCAATTCACAGGGGAACAACTCGACAGTTGTAGTAAATTAAGCGAACTCGCCAGGGTCCCCCAGACGCGCAGACGTGGCGCAGGGAAAGGAGGGTCCGACCCCTGGGCCCAGGTCTCGTACACGCCATCAGTGCCCACGGCAGCCCAGCCCTGCTCGGCCTGACCCGGGGCCTCCAGCCGACCGCTGCCCACCGCCCCGCCGCGACTGACAGCGTCCGCGCGGCCCACAGGGAGGCCCCGCGGCCGGCCACGAAGGTCTGGCCCGTCCCACAGCGGCCCGGAAAGGCCTCTACCGCGGCCCCCAGCCAGCTCCCGCCTGGTCCGCCCCGCCCCGCCCCTCCGGGCCGGCCTCGTACCTGCACTGCACGGATCAGGCCCCGGCCGGTCAGCTGGCCTTGCCGCAGCTGCAGCAGAATGTTCTCCGGCCGCGGCCGACCGCCCCATCCGCCCCATGCTGCCACTGTTGCTGCCGATCGTCTTCCTCGGCAGACCCCAGCCCCAGCAGCCGCCGGCGCAGCCGCCATGTCTCCTCCTCCGACAAACAGGAAGCAAACGGCCCGGGGCCGCGTAGATTTCTACGGGGCGGCGGAGGGCTTGCCACAGCGCCCCCGACGGGCTAATGGAGGAGGCGCAAGCCGCGTGGCAGGGACGTGCGCCCCTCGGGACTGCTGGGAAATGTAGTCTCTCTCTGCCGAGGGGCAGGTGGCGTAGAGGTAAGGCGTTTGCTGCACCTCCTGATTTTCTGGCCACTAAGACCAGCATTCCTGCAAGGTTCGTCCAGGTCAGAAGAAGTCCCTGAGTGTGCAGTCTGATATTTCTCGCCCATGTGGGAAGGCTGCAGCCAACTAGCCAATAAAAGAGCCCAGGCTCCAGGCCAGCAGTTAGGCCTTGGAGTCTGATTCTTCCCTGTTTCTCTCTACTTTGAACTTGCAGTGGGTCTTAACCACATCAGTATCCTCTTCCTCTGTTCCTCAGTTTCCTCATTATTCTATCGTTAGTTTCCGGGAGCCAGAATTAGTCAGTCAGTGGTTCTTAAAGGACCTTCTGTGCACCTGTACCAAACAGGTCGCTGGGGTGGGGAGTTGGAAGTGTTGAGCAGAATGGCCAGAGGATCCTGTTATGGAATGCTGGTTACATGTACAAATGTAACACAATCCATGCACAAATAAATACACAATAACAAACTGGATAAGGTAGGCAACAATGATAGAGACCAGCAACCAGCAGTGCAGATAGACAGCATCCAGCATTAACTGGTGTCAACCAGTGGCATCAGGGTTACTAGCAGAGCAGTGCTTTGCTGATTGATGATTTCTATCTGAATTGAGCAAAAGAACCCTCAACTGACTTGCCACAATTACACTGGGAGCACAAGCCTTTAAAGGCAAGTTGAGACTAGAGTTACCATCTTCCTTTCCCATTTCAAAGGTAGGTGTCTTAGTTACTTTTCTTGTAGCTGAGACAAAATACTTGACACCCAAAGTTAAAGGAGGAAAGGCTTATTTAGTTCACAAAGGAGGAAAGGTTTATTTAGCTCACAGTCTGGGGAGGTTTCACTCCATAATCAGCAGGCTCCAAGGCAGGGTGGCACAGGGTGGAGGGGCAACAGTTCATGGTGGACCAGGCATGGTGGCATATGCCTGTAAGTCCAGCACTCGAAAGGCTAAGGTAGGAGGATTGCTGCCAGTCTGAGGACAGCCTGGGCTACATAGTGAGTTCAAGGCCAGCTCAAAAAACAAAACAAAACAAACGAACAAAAGAACAGTTCATGGCAGTAGAAGATAGGAAAAGAACAAGAGACAAGACTTTTCTGTCTCCTATACTGCACGCAGCCTACCCACCCTAGGGCAGGCAGAGCATTCACACCCTTCATCCCAGCCATTGGACCATGAACCAATCACAAAGTCTAGATTCAGCTGCCTCCAAAGAGCCCACCCCCATGACCGGAGGAGGCTTTGGGGGGACATCCAGACGCAAACCATAACATTGGGCTTTCTACTCACCTCCACCAGATTGTTTCTAGATCTTCTGGTTTATCAAAAACAAAAACAAAAAATCAACAATTAGGTGAAATTGCTCAATTCAGAAATCTGTATGTGCCAAATAAAACTCTGTGATCTTTAGAGGACAGAGGCCAGAAATAGACAAAGGTGTACATGAAAGTTTAGTATGTGACAAAGGGGATATTTTAAATCAATGGAAAGAATATAAATAATATTAGGCCTTGAACTTTATACCGAAAGCTAAAATGAATCTTGGACACGTTAAAAGTTAAACATAAAAACGTCAAAGTATAGTTGTGAAACTAGATTCTAGTGATGGTGATACAACTCCATAAATTTACTAAAATTCACTGGGTTATACACTCAAAATGGGGGAATTTTAGGACATATAAATTATCTTAATGAAGCTGTTTTTAAAAATCCAAGTATAAAATAGTAGAAGTGAACATAGGATAATGTTTTTATGATTTTGGTGTAGAAAAGGTCTTCTGTGGTATGAAATCAAAGCAGGAATGGTGGCACACACCTGTAAAATCCCACCATTCAGGAGGTTGAATCAAGCAAGCCTGGGGTACAAAATGAGTTCAAAACCAGCCTGAACTACATAGCGAGACCATGCCTCTCAACAAGCAAACAAGCAAGCAAACAATATAAAATCCAGAGCCATGAATAGATTAGTAAAATTTACCTCAACAGGATAACTTTCAAGTTATAACCAACCTCATACATGAACAACAGTATAG
This sequence comes from Dinomys branickii, assembly GCA_004027595.1. Lineage (NCBI taxonomy): Eukaryota > Metazoa > Chordata > Mammalia > Rodentia > Dinomyidae > Dinomys > Dinomys branickii. The sequence goes on from PVLD010029935.1 coordinate 15,113, forward strand.
GATAGCCTCCCATACAGTGTAAAGCCAGGTGTGTGATGTCTCATGCCTATAACCGCAGCACTTGAGAGGCTGAGACAGGAGGATCATCTAGAGTTCAAGGCCAGCCTGGGCTACATAGTGAGTTCAAGCCCAGCCTAAACTCTTTAATGAGACCCTGACTCAAAACACAAAAACAAAAACCACAATCACAACACAGACAAAATAAAGAACTACAGAAGACACGTGATGTTCTGGGAAAGTATTAATATCCAGGATTTATGAAGAAATTATTGTCCCCCTTGCCTGAAGTTCTCAGCCCCAAGATGGTCTATGAATAGCTCACTTTCTCATCCCCACATCACTGCTCAAAGACAGCTCTTCCTCGGCCACCCAAATAAAATGGCATTTCTTACACACTTCATCTTATCATCTGCTTTAAAAAGTAGCGCTTGTCTCCATCTGACTTGCTTATCCTCTCATCTTCCCCACCAGCTGCAGTGTAATTTTGGTCTGTTTTATTCTTTCCTGCATCCATTCAATACCCAGAACAGTACATGCCACATGATGGATATAAAGTATTTATTGATGGGATCAATGAAATAGTAAAGACATGTACACAGAATTATAAAGAAAAACCAAATGACATGATACAAAAATAAGGAGAGGGGCTGGGGATATAGCTCAGTGGAATAAGCACTTGCCTAGCAAGCACAGGGTCCTGAGTTCGATCCCCAGTACCGCAAAAAAAAAAAAAAAAAAAAAAAAAAAAAAAAAATTGTTGATTTTGGGCTGGAGGTACAGCTCAGTGGGCTAAGTGCTTGCCGCTGAGCACTAGGGCCCTGAGTTCGATCCCCGGTCGCGGAAAAAAAAAAAAAAAAAAATAAGGAGATAGGAAACAGGTAATTCACAGAGGAAAAAATGACCAATGCATATAGAAAAAATAACCCTCCTTGACTTGACCAATAGTCGACTGCTGATAGTGAGAATATAAATTAATACACCTTGCCAGGAAACAAAATTTTTGCAATATAAATTAAGTCATAAAGAAATCCTAATTCTTTGACTTAATAACTATTCCTTTAACCACTTCTACTCACTGTGATACTGGAAGTCTTAGCCAGAGCAATTAGTAAAGAAAAATAAATAAAGGCACGTAAATTGGAAAAGAAGTAAAAGTATCTTTATTTTCTGATGATGTCACCTTATGTGTAGAAAACTCTAAAGATTACACACACATACATGTGCCCACACAGAGTTAAAACCAATAAACAACAAAGTTGCAGGATACAAACTAACACAAAAATCAGAGAAAACAGCCAGGTGTGGTGGCATATGCCTGTGATCCTAGCACTTGGGAGGCTGAGGCAGGAGGATTACTGTGAGTTCAAAGCCCACCTGGGCTACAACATGAGATCAAGCCCAACACAGTGAAATCCTGTCTCAGAAAGGAAAAGAAAAAATCAGAAAAAACAAGCCCATTTATAGAAGAATCAAAAAGAATAAAGGTGAAAGACTTATATTTTGAAAATACAAAATAAATTAAAGAAAATACAAATAACTGGAAAGGCATTCTGTGCTCATGGATTGGAAGACCTAATATTGTTTAAAAATGTCTATTAGCCTAAAACAACCTATAGATTTAATAAAATCCCTATCAAAATCCCAATGGCATTTATGTAGAAATTTTTAAAAAACCTAAAGTTCAGGTGAAATCTCAAAGGCCCCCAAACAGGCAAAACAATCCATAGTCAGAGACCTCACCTTTTCTAATTTGAAAATCTTTTTTGTTTTGTTTTGGTTTCGGTTTTCTTGAGACAAGGTCTAGGAGATTAGGGCACGGGAAAGCTGGCTGGGGAAGTAGGTGTGACCTGTTCATTACAAGATGCCAGACACATGCACAGAACAGTTCCCAAAGCCCTGCACAGGGAATTCTGAGAACTCATGCAGGTTTTCAACAGGATGGCCTGGACTGAAGTCAGCCTAAGGTGTGGGTTTCCAGCACCCCCTCTCAGGACCCCAAAGTAGAAATTCTCACGGGCTTCTTCAAGATTCAGACAGCATAAAAAATGGCAGCCAGTGGCACAGTCGGAGAGAGAAGAGATGGAGTAAGAGGAAGCCACTGCTTCAAACACACTCTTGGCCCAAGCCCTTGTTCCAGCGATTGCAGCTGCGGCTTCGGAGACCCACGCTCATGGAAGCCTCCCGACTCGGCCGGGGGAGAGCGGAGTTCCAAGAGCTGGTTCAGAACTGGAGAGGAGAGGGCGCAGCCAGGAAAAGAGGCAATGGTGGTTGGGAACTGTGGTCAAATCCAGTGTGAGGATGAGAGGTTGCAACAGCCACTGAAGCGGAG
>PVLD010029936.1:0-17440 GCA_004027595.1 Dinomys branickii
AAAAAAAAAAAAAAAAAAAAAAAAAAAAAGTCATGTAGTGTTACAATGTCAGAAAGGGAGGAGGAAGGATTATAAAAGTTTTCACCATAAATAGATGATAAATGTTTGAGGATACAGTTTAATCTGATTTAAACATTACACTATTGCATTGGTTACTTTTCTCTTGTTGCTGAGACAAAATTCCTGACACTCGAAATAAGAAGGAAAGGTTTATTTAGCTCACAGTCTGTGGAGGTTTCAGTCCACGCTGAGGGGCTCAGAGGCAGGGTGGTGCATGGCAGAGGGCAGCAGTTCATGGCCATGGAAAACAGCAAGAGCAAAAGGGAGGAGCAGCAGAGAGCAGCCTCCTTCCCTCCCTCACATTGTATGCAGGCTGCCCGCCCAGGGCAGTGTAGCTCTCACACCCATAATCCCAGCACTGGGCCATGAGTCAATCACAAACTCTAGAAGTCTGGCCCATGAGTGCATGAGGCTTTAGGGGTATATCTAGACACAAACCAAAACAACTATGTATGCATGTATTGAAATAGCATGTTGTCCCTTTATATTAGCATAATTAGTGTGATTTTCATGTATCAGTTAAAAATTTGACTTTGTGAGGAGAAAAACATATGAGCAGAACCAGCTCTAGGCTACCACCGTATGGTAAGCCACACCAAGAAACTGCTTGTACTAATGAGCCAGTCCTAAAAAAATCGGCCCCCTCTTTATTACTGGACGCAGAAGAAACACCTGCTGCCTGTATGTGCAGGAGGGTGAGCCTGAGCGTGAATCTCTGCATTCTCCTCTATTTCTGAAATGCGGATGGTGGGAAGGTCCGCTGGGCCAGCACACATCATTATGCTGCCAGACCCACAGTGAGTTGTGGGCCCAAGCCCATCTGTGCACTGTATGGCTGGACCATGGGAGAGTGCTGACAGTCGCCTTTTGGAAACTTTGTAGCAATTTGCTGAGTAATTTTGTCTGTTGAGATATTTTTAAATGGAACTTATATTTGTATGCCTTTGCTAATTTATTCTTATTATATTTTTCTACTAACTTAATGTATTTTATGAAAGCATCAGTCCAGGTCAAATGGAAAACTGAAAGAAAACAAAAATTTTTCTATAGACAGCTGGAGAAGTGGTGTAGCACAGTGCCTCCCAAAAGTGTGTTTCCAAAGCTCAGCAGTGTGCAGCAGCACTCCGGGCTTTGCCAGCAGGATAGCTTTCAGGCCCACCCCAGAGACTCAGCCCTGGAGTCCTGGGGTTAAGGCCCAGCAGCCTGCACCCCAGCAAACTCCTTCAGTGATGTTTACATATGCTGAAGTTTCACAAGCCTTGAGATCACCTCAGGGATAATATTACTGTCTTCCAAATTTAGCAGAGTGAGCAAAAGGATGACATTCCCTTCTCTTGCATACAAAAATAAAATAAAAACCACACTGTTTTCCTAACATCAAATTAAATTTACTTTGAATTATCGTACACTTGGGTGGGTGGTGATGTCATTATTGGCAAGGGTTAGGTTTAGTTGTAAGTAATGGAGAGGAGTTACAGAGGCTGATCAATAGGTAGAATTTAGAACACAAAAGCCAGGAAACCCAGGTCCTCCTGAAGTATGTTCCGTTGTTTGCCCCACCCCCACAAACACATCAACACAGCCTGTCTGCCTTTCTGAATACAGGAAAACCTCAGGGAGGGTCCAGTGAAGAATGGTAGCTAATTCTCCTTGGTCATAACCCCCAAGCCAAATCAATTCTTAGAAATTTCCAAGCCCACTCTGACTGGTTTGGAGTCCTTCAGACCCCGAACACTCCCACACTCCACACCACCACATTTGTCGTTGTCTCCTGAGTTCTCTTAAACTCCCTTCATAGGTTTTGGAGCCCAGATGATTTCCTCCTCCTTTTCACTGATCTTCCTAGGATTCTTTCATCTATCCTAGAGATTTATTTTCTTGGTATATTTCCCTATAAATGGAATCCTTAAGCAGAAAAAAATGATGGGCAGAATCACATGTTACAAATACACCCTCATGCATTTGGCAAGGAAACAAATACCTAATTGAAAAATTAAACTCTTAGGAGCACTAACTAGGTCTAGAGATTGATGGTTTGTGTAAAACTCTGTCTCTTTTCAGTCTGCTGTATTTTTCTACAGGTTCCTTCTTTACACTACTTCCAGGTTGTAGCTAAGGGAGATGCTTCTATGGGCAACAGTTCTTATGTGGTGATACTTTACAACATGTAAGTGACAGCCTAGGCAACTTTAATTTAAAACAAGTTATAATATATTCAATTGTATATACAATGTCCACTGCCTTATCTAGTAAATTATGTCTATTTTTAGTGTTCTAGAGAGGTGTTATGGTTTGTGTCTGCATGTCCCCCCAAATCCTCTTGCAGTTATGGGGTAACTTTCGAGTATATGACTGATCCATGATCCAATGCTGGGATTATGGGTGTGAGAGCTATACCTGCCCTAGGGCAGATAGTTTGTATATGTAAGGGAGAGAAAGAGGCAGCTGTTCGCCGTTCCTCTCTTCTTGTGCTATGTACTGCCACCATGAACTGTTGCCCTCTGCCATGTGCCACTGTGCCTCAGAACCAGCCAAGTATGGACTGAAACCTTCAAAAACTGTAAGCTAAATAAACCTTTCCTTCCTTCATTTTGGATGTTGGGTATTTTGTCTCAGCAACAAGAAAAAATAACCAAGACAAGAGGTAATTGTATATTGTTTGCACAGTATATTCATTTGGTCTTCAAGTTTTCAGAAGACAAAATTTGATTTGCTCTTACGTTCTCTAGTGCCATTTCTGCTCCCTGATGTGAATCTCCATCTCTTCTTACAAAGCCAGAAATCTCCCGGAAGCATAGGCTTCTGTACATAGATATATTTGAAGCTGATTTTCCTTTTTCCTACCTACTTCTTTAACAAAAATTTTCAGAAAAAAAAAATAGGAAAAGGGAGAAGTTTATTAAGTTAACCATTTGGTAGGAATAACATGATATGCAAGTTGTATATAAAATTTATTCATCCTTCTTATTTTTATAATTGAAAATACTTTCTTCCTCACTTTAGTTGCTTAGTTTTTTATTTGCTTTCTTTTTAAGACAGGGCCTAGCTATATAATTCAGGCTGGCCTTAAACACACTGTGTAACCCAGGCTGGCCTCCAACTGGCAGTGATCCTTCTGCCTCAGCCTCCCACGTGCTGAGATTATAGGCTTACACAGCCAAGCTGGCCTCAGTTGCTTAGTTTTACAGAATAAGATTATTTGCAAGTCCACCTAAGGTATTCACTTTTGAATATTATAGTTCATTTTATTTGAATCTTAAAGAAAAATTCATTTTAGAAGCAGAGCCTTTTATATCCATATGAATCCCCCCATGTACAAAGTAATACACACTTGTTACAAATTCAAACCAAATGAAGTATGTAAAAGAAAGAGTTGGCTATTTTTTTGGTGTCAAATCTTTGGAGCTAATCACCACAAAATCAAGCAAATTGGGGTAGCTTTGGTAAGATAGGTTGGCTGACAGTGAATTTTTTCTGCCAAATTACTAGCAGAACAGGACAAGAGTTGGGTCAGTGTGCATGGATTTTTTAATGAAACTCAAGATGCCATCGAAAATAGATGTTGGTTTGAAACTTCTTCCATTGAGTAGTGCCAGAATATGCTCCTTTGACTGTGGCAGAGTGAATTGCAACAGGACGGGCTCATTGAATGTGAGATCTCAAAGTGCTTTTGTGTTAAGACTTTTCTATTTAGCAAGATGCAATTAAAAAAAAAAAAAGAAAAGCCGTCCAGTATGAAGCAAGAGAAAAGAGAATGTACATGTACTTTCACATTACTGAGACATAGTCCCAAACCCTAGGGATTGGCCAAACCTTACATATACAGATTAAACCAAGGAAATGTAAATCTTGTGCCTCTTGGTTTTCTGAGCATTGCAGTTACCTGATCTTTGATTTTGCAACAACTAGACCGAGCCTCAGTGGTAGCAAAATGGGATTTCTTTTCACAAGCTTTTTGATTCACTCACACAAGAATCTACTAGTTCTCTCTTGAACCAAGGAAGAAAATGGTTCAGAAGAGATGGGAAATGTGAGTACTGGCAAGTTTTTACTCTATTAGACCCTGACAGCCACTCTGCTTGCTTCAGAAATGGAGGGGAAAGAAGGTAAAACAAAAAACAAAAACACCCAAAATCAAAGAAGCAGGCTAGGAGGAGGGTGGAGTAACTGTACTGTACTGTTTCTGTTCAGCCCAAGAAAGGCTGTATATGGTCACCTGGCTCCCCTCTCCAGCCCTTGGCGGGCAGTGGCACTCCATCAGATCATGTGTCCCACTGAGCTCGGATACAGCCTCATGATCTTTCTCTGTGTACACCTCTGGGCAGCTGCTACCAATCCATCTAGTTTGAATTATGAGAATGATTTACTGAGTGCATTATTTATTCATTTATTCAACATTTATTGAATGTCAACTGTGCCAGGAGTTAAAGGCACCCGGAGCAAGACACGAAACTTATATTCTAATGGAAATGAAACCTCTTATTGTTCCTTCTGGCCCTGCACATTTGCTTGGCATGCAGTAGATGCTCAATAAATTTTTTTGTTGTTGTTGTCACATAGCACTCAACCAGCTTCTGAAGAGCATTCCGGCATCAGTTAAGCCAGCTGACACGTGAAGTGTGGTCGTAGTTCTCCCTCAAATAATGAGAACATTCATTCCACCCTGATCCACTTCCTGCTCAGTGTTTATTAAAAATACACTCACTGTCAAAATTTGTTCTCGACTTGATGTATTTCGAGGGATAGGATAGCTTGCCAAGAGAAGGATCATACACAGAATCTTATCTCATCTTTTAAACCTGACCTCTGGATGTCTTTCAGATTTGCTGATTGGATTCTTGCTAGAACAAAATATCAGACTCCAACCTCAAAGGAAATAAATTAAGCTGTGCCACGTGAGGACAAATGGTTGACATTGTGCTCTTGTGAACATCTTGTGTGCAGCTGTGAACAGCTGAGTTAGTGCCAGTGAAGCTGTGATAGCATCAATGGGGAGAGAGAGAAAATGTGATTCATTCACAAAGCGCTATTCAAAGGGTCTCACAGGTGTGTTCTAAAGGTGGGTTTTCTGTTATCTCCCTTCTCTCTAAAATTTAAATGAACGTGGATGATCGGATACTCTAATTCTCCCAGAGTTACAGGTTTTCTCCATCAGGATTGGTGTTGTAGAGATACATGCACTTGGCATTCATAAACAAATAGGAAATAAGAAAAAGCATTTTTCACTCCACGAAGAGGACCCACACCCGACTCTCTTGAGTGACACTTTGACCAATTATTCATTTCCTTGTGAATCAGCCTCAGTTTTACTCTCCTAGGGCAGAGAAAAGCACAAAGTGTACAGAAGAGTCTCCTTCAGAGAGCGCTTCACCACCCTCACGCACAGTCTCACTGCAAGGAAAGAAGCCACCAGCTGGGGGTCAGTCCTCTACCAGACAGGGATGAGGTCGCTACTACCTGGCAGGGAAGGGACAAAGGAAGCAGCAAGCAGAGGGCATCTTGTAGAAAGACACTGAAATATCATGTGGACATTGTTTTAAACAGACTTCAGTCTGTGGTTTGAAAGGAGGTGGCCTGTGTGAGATGCCCCCTGCACCCCAGAGTGAGAAGGCAAAGCACAGAACTGACATAGGAAAACTTCGAGGGCACTGTTCCCAAATGTTGGCCCAGTGTGTGCCCAGCTACTTGGAGATGCCCCCAGAAACATGTTAGAGCTCTGGGCTCCCTGGCCTCATTTACTTGCAGAATCACTGGAAGCAACAGTTTTTCCTCACAGCTCTTGAGGTGAGTCCAGAGTATGTAGCCAGATTTGCAAATTACTAGTAGACCCTGGGCTGACCAAATGAACAAAAATAAAGCAGATGAAAGATAGAGGAAGAGAAAACCAGAATCAGGAAAATAAAACAGAAGGCTCACTCCTTTGTCTGAAGCCAGTCACTATCTTGTAATCTATAAACGCAATTGGCCCTTCATATCCACAAATGCCACATGCTGAGTCCACCAACCATGCATGAAAAACATTCAGGAAAGAAATGCATTTCCACAGAACATGTACAGAGTTTTCCTTCTTATAATTCCCTGAACAATGCAATAATTTTTTACACAGCATCACATTGTTTCAGTACTGTAATTAACCTAGAGGTGCTGTGAGGTGTACAGGAGGATGTATGCAGATAACATGCAAAGACCACATCATTTTGTAGAAGGGATTTGAACACTGGCTAATTCTGATGGGCAAAGCTAAAACTGGTGCTCCCTGGATATTGAGAGAGGCCTATATATCCAGTTCTGATCCAAATATTTTTTATCCCTAAATCTTTCAATATTTAAATTTTAAGGAATTTTGTGATCCATAAAGCCTCCTACATACACAAGGCACACACAGAAAGGCATTTAGAGGAAGATGCCACCCACCTCAGAGGCTGCAGAGACAGGATTTGAACTCAGGCAATCTAACCCCAGAGCACATGTGTACCTGACACTGTCTACCATGCAGATGGAAGACCTGGGCAAACACAGGCCACTGAGGCCATGCCTCACAGAGATGCCTGGTGGGGTGGAGCAAGAGCCATGTGTAAAGTATAAAGGGAAACTCACAGTCACTGTGGGATCACAGAGGAGGCTACAACCAGGTGTGAAATAGGCTCTCTGGAGGGAGTGATGCTGACTTTGAAATCTGAAGTGATGAGCAAAAGCAAGGCAGAAAAAGAATGAAGGCTGTTCCAGAAAGAGCAAAGCCTGAGAGAAAGGAGAGAATAGCTCCTGACATCTCCCAGAAGGGCAAATGGATAAAAGTGGCTACAATTAAAACTATCTACTTAATTATCAAAACTGTTAATGATTATGTAACTGTGACTAATGTGAGGTATTACCGTCATTTATAATAGCTGACAGGCATGGTAAGTGCGTGTTCCACAACGTACTGTTGGGTGATAAATCATTCCAGATATTAGTGACATAAAACAACACTTTATTATGATCTTGGAGTCTATGGGTCAGGAATTCTGACACAGCACAGGTGGGTGACAGTCCACTTCCTGATGTGGGGCCTCAGCTGGAGTCGATCTGACCACGGGGGCTGAAGGATCCACTTCCAAGAGGCAGCCACTGCCAACTCGATGGGCTCAGCGGAAGACAGGACTTAGGTGGGACTGTGGGCAAGAGCAGCATCCTCTGAAGCACGGTGGCCTTGGAGAAGTGGAACTTCTTCTGAAGTGGGCCAGGAAAATGGAAAAAAATCTTTTGATTATGATGTATAACTAATAACAATTGTCTCTAGCAAAAGGTCAGAGATCAAGACATCCTCTTGATCTGGCCTTGGCTGACGCAGTGTTGGCTTCACCATATTCTGTCATCACACCAGGCACATCCTGTCCAGATTCAAAGGGAGGGGACCAAAAAGCACTAAAGAATTTGAAACCATCACATGGAAGTGGCAGCTGCGAAGCACTTCCTATGTGCGTGACACTGCGCTAAATGCCTAATCAATCTATCCTATCCTCAAGTCTCATTGCAGTAGTATGATATATACACCATTATCATCTTTCATTTACAGATGAGGGACCAAAGACTTAGGAAAGATATGTGACTTGTCTAAAGGCCCAAATAGCTAACCTGGAAAATGAACTGAAATTTATAGGACTTAAAGCTTAAACTGTACCTCCTTTGTATTCTTTGTAACTCTCCTTGACTCTCGGCCCATGCACATAGGTAGGATCATTATAAATATTTGTGAAAATAAAGTCTCCATAACTGTATATCTAAGAGGACTCCTACGGGGCATTGTGAGGCACCATCATGCTCAGAAATGACCACATTCTTGTGAGAGGCAGAATCCTGGAGAGCCAATGGCTGTGCGGGATTCTAGTCTAACAATGACTTGTCATACAATTGCTGGACTCATTCTCCACGAGGTGAGCTCCTCACAGGCCTTGTTTCTGTATTCTGACATTAGGGAGAACTATGAATTAGAAAATTCTTCTGGATCAAAGCTCTCTCATATCCAAGAAGAAATATTACAATTTGGAAACATTCATTCTTGGGAATATGGAAAAAATATTTTGATTATGTTATATAAGTTATAACAATTGGAAGAGGAATCATTTAAACACAAGTAAATATTTTTCATTTATCCATTAATCCAAAAAATATGCACTGAACACCAACTCTGTACCAGGCACTGCACTGGATTACGAAGATGCTCTGGAATGAGACAGAAATGGTCCCCTCCCTCACGGAGCTCATAGTCCAGTATGGGAGACACAGAGGAACTAAGCAGCTAATGCCACAAACATATAGTTAATTTAATTCCCAAAGTTTATGAAAAAATCCATAAGGTAACAAGCAGAAGGATGAGGTGTATGTACTCTTGGGTTGGACCTCTCTGGAGAAGTAATGATGGAACTGAAACTCAAAGGGAAGGAGGAAGGGAAAGGCATGAGCCTGTCTACCTTTATTTTCACTCACTCTTTGGTTCCAGACTCCTTTCTATTTAGTTCAGATCCTGTTCTAATGGGAATCAAGCTAAAACATCATTAACACACTAATGCAATGCAAAGAGAGTCTAACTGGTCCTTAGTCCAATGTGCAGTTTGTGTGCTCAGACTCTAGAGGCGAGGTCTCTTAACACACGTAAACCCTGAGATTTAGTGTTGACTTTATTTCCCAGGGAGAGAAATGTGAAGTCTAAGTTCACCCCCAGCTGTCCACCTCAAAGGGCACACTCACCAGCATGCCCCCCCATGGCCTCGGATGCTCATCACCGTCTTGGGGGCCACTCTGCCCATCTCCCAGAGCCCTCTTCAAGCAGCAGAAGTGGGATAGGATATTAGAACATTGGTAGACATCACCTACATGTTATTTTTCAAAGTCCAACACTGTTTATATTCTCCTGGCCTTGGTAGTGGTCATGGGGATCTGAATTTAGAGGCTAAGATGTAATAAGATAACACTAAGGTGGAGGGTGAGGTAGAAAGTCTAGTTTGCATGCATTCTAGTGTGGTTACCTGCATACTTATTGACGTAGGGAAGGGAGTCTCTAATATTTGAGCTCCTAGCAGGTTCCAGGTATAGGAGGTGACACATGGGGACCAAATAGGATTAGGGCCTTTAGGTTGGTGCATTTTAGTCATTTGGGGAATATCTAAACTTGTAATTATTGTGCAAAACTATTCTTTGGAAATTGCTTCGGGTGTGTGTATGTATATGCGATAACATAAATATGCATTTTCATAAGAATATAATTGGTCTTTTTACCCAGGCTGCGCATCCCTAACCTGAAATCCAAAGTGCCCCCAAATCTGAGTCTTTTTGAACACTGAAGTGGAAAATTCAGACCCTGGCCTTTTGTGGCTCAATGGACACCACTTTGTTTTATGCTCAAATTTATTTGCATTAAATCCCCTTTAGGCAATGTGTATAATGTGTACACAAAACATAAATGAATTTTGTGTTTGGACTTGGTCCCATCCATAAGATATCCTATTATGAATATATAAGTGTTCCAAAAACCTGGAGAAGTCTGAAATTCAAAACATTTCTGGCCCCAAGTACTTCAGATAAAGGATACTCAACCAATAGAGATTTATTATTTAACTCCTAAAACAGCAGCTAATAACCTAATGCATATCACTTATTTCTTACAACAACTCTATAAAATTGTTTCTGATATGACATTTTACAACCAGGAAAGTAATAGCAGACCAACCAAGAGCTGTGTTGTCCAACAGAAAAACCCCAGATACATGTGGCTGCTTAATTTTAAATTCTTTAAAATTTAAGGAAACTAAGTAGCCAGTTCTTCAGTCATGTTAGCTCCACTTTATGTACTGAACAGGACATTTCAATAACTGTGGAAGTCCGCTGGGCAGTGCAGGAGGCTGCAGGGAGACTTTTGGCCTTGGCTCCTTTGAGGTGCAGGCTGAGCTGTTTACAGCAGCATGTGCTGGCTGGGCTGCTCCTGTGTGGTTACTTGGTGGGCAGCCAGTACTCCCTATCACCAGAGCACCCTCCCCCAATGGTGGCAGCCAAAAATGTCACGAGACAGTGCTAAATGTCCCCTGATAAAAGGGATCAAAATTATCCCTATGTGAGAATGAATGCCTTTGACTAAGTCTGAGGCTTGCAGCTTGCATGGGAACTTGGGTTGTTTTGTTTTGTTTTGTTTTGTTTTTTGTCTTTTTGAGACAAGGTCTCACTATGCAGTTAATGCTGGTCTTGAGCTCACTTTGTAGCTCAGGCTGGTCTGGAACTCAACAGTGATCCTCCTGGCTCAGCCTCCCGAGTACTAGGATTACAGGCATGCGCTACCACACCCGGCTGGGAACTTGGGTGAGTTGCTTTTAACAGCACCTTTGGGTGTAACTTTCCCCATCGATATAAGGAGAGTTTAAAAAATAGAACATACTATCATGGGATTTTGTGAATGTTAGATACTTCAGGAAAATAGTTTGGCAGAAAATAAAGGTACATTGAAGATCTTTTAGAACTATAGTGCCCTGGCACTGCCCTTATCTGAGGGCTGTGGAGGTTAGCTGATGCAGTGGCTGGCAGCTGGAGATCAAGATTCCTGATCTACTGCCACCCTGTCCATGACCTTGGACTTCCACATTTAGATAATTCAAGGGCTGGAGGCAATGAAAGATTGATTGATCTGTTTACAAAACAAAGCCTGCAGACTTGGAAATCCTTAAACAAACAAACAAACAAACAAACAAACAAGCCAGACTAACAGAATACATTGCTGCATTCTCTAAATGTTGTCAAGATGGGCTTGTGCAAGGGAAAGTAAAAACGGATCAAGATGTGATATGCGTGTGTAAAATTCCCCATAGTGAGTGTATTTATTATAGATTGCAAACATGCACTAATTAAAAGGGGGAAAAGAAACACTAAGGAAAAAGAAGGATGCTGTTGAGAGTACATGCAATAATAAGGTAATTATAAGTAAGAATTTTAAAGAAAATAGGATCAATTATATTAATGATAGTGAAAATCATCAAAATATGTGATAATTATCAATAACTTAGAGGAAATTTCGAACTCAGCTGTGTGAATAGGGCTGTGGCCCATCAGTATCAGGCTCAGATTGCCACATGACTGCACTGACAAGGTAATTAGATGAGGTTTCAGTTCTTTTTGCCTTAAAAAAATAGGTGCTGTAGTTCTAAATTTAGGTGCTATAGTTTTACAGGGCTTACAGGAGAGATTCTTTCCTTGAGATTTTTCATAATTTATATGACTGAGTTGAATATAAGCTTCTGATTATATAAAATTGTTGTTAGATTAGAACATATAATACTTAACCATCTTTTTTCACTAATAAGATAAATTCCATAAGATGTAGAAAATAGTCACGTGTTGCCCAATGACAGGGCTGTATCCTGGGGACTGCATCTAAGGAAATTATGGGTGAGCGGTGCAGTGTGTACTTACACAGCTGAAGACCACCCTGGGGTCGCTAGGCCATCACTCTTCTGTGACTACCATTGTATATGCAGTCTGTCAGTTACTGAAATTTCGAGTGCACATGGCTATAGTTCATTCCTTGAACATGTGTTTTAATTATTGCTACCAGATGTGTCATCTGTCTGTTAGAAATGGCTCAGCCTTATCCTTCACATCATAACCTACACAGGTTGCTCTATTTACAGTGTATCAGCCCCCAGGCTAAGAATTAAGCATCATTTCATTATTTCATTTAATCTTCACAGCAATAGTACAAAGACGCTATTATTTCCCATGATTCTGAAGGTAAGAACCCTGAAGCTAGAAGGATTTGGACAGCTTACCAGTGCAGGATGCTACTGGGTTTGAAACTCAGGTCCGCAAAATTTCATACCTTCTCTGGTCACTGGTTTTATTGGTTGGCTTCTCCTCACTATAACAAAATACCTGAGATAATTCAGTTATAAAAACAAAGTTTTATGTTGGCTAGTGGTGCTGGAGGTTTCAGTCCAGGATCAGGCAGCCGGTTGCTTTGGACCTTTGAGGAAGCAGCACTCCTTGTGGTGGGAGTGTACTGTGGAGGCAAACCACTCACCTCATGAGCAAAGAAGCAGAAGAGAAGAGGGACCTGGGGCTAAAATCCCTGGAGGGTCGAGTGACTAAGCAAAGTCCACAGCTTCCATCCTGAAGATTTACAGCACCTTCCAAAAGTGCCACGCTTTGGTCCAACCCTTGAGCACATGGACCTCATGGTCATTCAACATCCAGTTTATAGCACCTGTCCTACTCTAGCTGCTGATTAGTGATGGGGAAAGTACACCTTTTTTGTATTGGGGATTGAACCCAGGGTTTTTGTGTTGAGCTGTATCCTCAGCTCTTTTCTTCGTTTTTTATTTTGGGACAGGCTCTTGCCAAGTCATTCAGTTGCCCAAACTGGGTTTAAACTTATGATCGTCCTGCCGTGGCTTCCCAGCAGGCTGGAAGATGGATTCTCTGAGGTGAACAATCTGTAATCAGCTCTCCCCACACCTGGTCGCTGTTGTCCAAGTACCTTTGCCTTGATGATTTGCTCAGCCAGACTATGAATGAGTCCCTCTTTATACCCTTACTACACAAAATATTTTCACCTTAATATGGCCAATTAGCCAAAATGGCTAAAAATTTAATTTTTCTAGGTTTCTTGTTCATCTGAGAAAAATTCTGATGGTCATTTTAAAAAGGAAGCGAGTTTTACATGAATCAGTCAGCTGAGGCCCAAGGTAAGATACTAAGAATGGTGTCAAAGAAAGAAGTCACTAATTTAGAGTTACTGAAGGGAGAGATTATTCTGAATTAACAAAGTATCTTAATTAAAGCATCAGTAAATAAGAGGAAGTCTTATTATCTCTTTGATATTTGATGGATGAGTGAATGAATCAATCAGACCACTGTGTGGAAAGGATAAGATGATATTACCTGGAGAACTGTGTGGAAGACTCCTTGGGCTTCTTTGCGTGAGTAGACAGGGCCATTTGAACCGTTTTCCACTTGGGTGTAGACCAGAAAAAAATGTTTACTGTAAGCTGGTGAACATTTATTTTGCAATTTTTTTATATCATTCCTTTAAAGTATAAGTAGCTCAAAGGTAGTGGACTCCTCAGACTCTACCTAGATGATTACAGCTTTTCAGTTGCTGGAACTGAAATTTGTACATTTATTATTCATTATAAATTCCCTTTGTTTGGATGTGGCTTGTCCAGTGAAGGCCCATGGATTGGGGCTTGCAGGTCAGAGGGACAGACCTGTGGTAGCACTTTGTTGAGGAGCAACTCAGTCACACAGCTCTGCCCTGGGGAAGTTTGTGCTGTTCCATGGCATTAGTTCTCCTGAGCGTGGCTTGTTAGAAGCAAAGCCAGCCCACCTGTCTGTCATGTGTCGTTCCCCTCCCACTGCCTTCTGCTGTATTGTAACCAAAGGTCAGTCAGAAAGAGCCACACAATCTTGGGCTTTTAGTCTGGGAGCCCAAACTGGGAATTAAATAAACATCTTTTCTCTATAAAGTAACCAGCATCCAGTACTAGTTATAGCAACAAACGCTGAACTATACAATAGTAAGAAGTTTTTAAAAAACTTTCGTAAGATAACAAATTATAGTCATTTCTTTCTACTCAAACAAGTCAAATTTATTGTTCTTCTCATACAAATAACATAGGAAAATAGCTTCTAATTTGATGTGTTGACATTTCTTTCTGTTTAGGAAAACATTCAGCTTTACCTATAATGCATATTTAAACTTAGTAGCCATCTAAGCGATACAGAACAGGCAGATTAGCCAACAAAGGTAATAAATAATCTCACAGGGGGAAAAAAACCATCATGGAAACTACTTTGAATGTATTAGATGTCTATTTTTCATAGTAACTTACCTCAGATCTTGGGGTTTAAAGTAATGAGCATGCAGGAGCCTACATTCTCTGTGGGTCAGGAAATGGGGGGACACTCAGCAGGGTGCTTCTAGCTTGTCCTCTGTCTTAAGGCTGTAGGCAGAGCCACCTGGGGACAGCCCCAGCTCACAACTGAGTGAAGAGCTCCTCACAGCTCACCTGGGTTGGAGTTGCACATCACACGGGGATTTTGTTTCTTATTAATACATGTTTGTGATAAGTAATAACTTTTCTTGGGGAACTGATATGTACACATGTCACGTCTTGATCATTTCAGCCCCTTCTGCCCTTGCCCTCCCCTCTTCTCTTGCCCCAAATCTCCTTTCTGTCTCCACATAGACTCTCTCCTCATTTCCCACCATCTCTCTTTTATTTTGCTTTTTAAATTATTTACCCTTTCAGTTTCCCATAGTATAGAAAACACGTGACATTTAACATTCTGTGTCTGATGTATTTTACCTAGTACTATGGTCTGAAGATCCATCCATTTTCATAAAAATTGTTCAACTTTACCCGTCTTTATGGGAGGGAAGTTCTCCACTGTGTATAAATACCACATTTTCTCCAACCATTCATCTGTTGGTAGACATATGGGCTGCTTCCAAGATGCAGCTATTATGAACTGTGCTGCTGTGAACATGGGTAGGCATGCAGTACTGTGATATGATGATTTTTAACTCTTTTGGGAAGAAACCTAGCAGAGGGAGAGCTGGGTCCAAAGGAATTGTGTGTTTTTAGTTTCTTGAAGCCTCTCTACCCTGATGTCCATAGTGGCTGAACTAGTTTACTTCCAGTGTGAGCACTTTCATAGTGCTGATTGTGGCTGGGCAGCGGAATTTCCTGAGAGTGTGTGATTTAAGAGACTGGGTGGGGAAGACCCAGAGGCTTTTTATAGTCTCTTTTGATGCCATCAGTTCTGCCAAATTGTGTGTTAGAAGTCAGTCAGACAGTATGACCCACACTTAAGGAGGAGGAACAGATCCCACAAGGGCATGGATAACAGGGGGAAAGCTCCTGGCATCTCAGAGTTTGCCTACTATTTTGCATTTCTTGTGTGTTGACAGCTATATTCTCTGGTCCACCTCAAGGTAACCATCTCTGCAAAGCCTGTCCTTGGGACTAGAAGGAGAGAGCAAACAAACAATAGATGTGTTTAAATCATGTGTTGGTGCTTGAAATTTTTCCCTATGAATCTTTTCCTTAAGTGATTTATGGAAGAAGTAATCTGCTTATTGATATAACTATTCACTCAGTGCTGGCTGGCAACCTGAGATGTGGAAATACAGGTCACTTCCATGGCACCGTATGTGAGGCATTAGAGCACCCACCTCTCAGCTCAGCTTCTGGAGGAAACTGTATGACCCTCGGGTGATAAGACATGACCTACTGAGGGGCAGTAATGTCTCCAAGGGGGCAAAGATTAGTTCACAGATGGCAAAAGTTGTTACTTTTTGAAAATATATGGCACAGATATATATAGACTACATCTCTGGTATTAAAATTTCATGGGAGGAGGATAGAAGGGGAATGACTTCAGAAGTTCCTTGCAGGGCATAGGACCAATGAGTAAAAAAATGGTAAGGGAAGGAGGGCTTCAAGGTGGGCCGGCCTGTGTCACTGATTCAGCACTGGGGCTGGGAGAAGAGGAAAGCGTAGATAGGCTTCCTTGCTCTCTACATGTTGGGCTGTAGTTTAACTCCTCAATCTGATTTTGCCTAATTTCTACATTTCTGGGGTTCCTCTTAGTCGGTGGTCCATGGAGAGCTCCTTTCTGGTTTTGTAGCACAGTTACAAGTTCATTTATGCATATTTTCATGGGGTTGGTAAAGAACTCAGCCTGTGTTTAGTTTAATATTTTGAAGTGAAACATATTCATAGTGGAGTAAGGAGAAATGGTTTCATCTTCACTTTACTCCTTCCGTAGGCTCCTATTTTGAATAGAGGTAGTCCGTGAGTTGAAGTGAGGACAGGGAAGGACCAGGAGGCTACTGGGACATGTGGGGGACAGTAGAGGAGTTCGTGCCTTTTGGTGCTATGGACGGTCTTGTCCTGGTGTCTTGTCCTGGAATATCTTCTGGATTTCCCTGTTCTTTTTTAGAATGAAGGTTTGTATAAGTGAATCTTTATATTGGCTCCAGTTTCAACAATATTTGATCCCATGAAATCCCATCTCTATCATCACAGCAGTATCTTCAAGTGCAGCTGCAAGAATTGTACGTCTGTGGGTTAAGGCTTTAAGTCTCCTGCTTGGAGTTCAAAGATTGAGTAGACTAGCAAGCTGCTAATCTAAAATTGTTACGTTCACGTGAACTGCTTACCCTTCTATTACTGGAAGAACTCCACCCCGGAGGGCTCCAAGTGAGTAAATACCAGAGGAAGGATCCAGTCCTGGTGAGCCCTCCGGGCTTACAAGATTCTAAAGACATCTTTAGTCCAAATGACAACTTTAAGTAAAGTCATCTTGTTATGTGCAACTACAGAAAATTCTCATTTTTATAAGTAAACAATGCCTCAGTAATGGCAATGTTATAGAGTTGAAAATATCCAGGAGATCAATTGTCTTTAATGAGAAGCAAACTTGTTTGTTAGCTCACTTTTTAATCTATTTTATGACATTTATTAAATATTTGTCACTGAGTTTTTTCACCATTTTCTAAACCCAAGGTATAAATAAATCTGAAAATGAAAAGAGTTGGTGTCTATTTTCTTATGACTTGGCTTAAAAAACAAAACATATTTTTTCTGGTTTTGAACAAAGTGAATTCACTAAAAGATGTGGCCAGCTCACAGCTTTTCAGGAATCTGCTTCATCTTACCACTTTTCCTACAGAGCCTACAACAATTCCTAGTGGAACTGGCCCAAAGAAACCAGAAATTCCAGCTTAGTGATCATAGAAGAAAAGCACAGAGCAGACGCTGGGGTAGAAGGGTTAATCACTGGTGTACTGGCTCTTCCGTTTCAGCCTAGTTTTGCTAGTCCTACCGTGAGACTTTGAGAAAAATAGACAGAGCCAATTTCTAAACTAGAAAAATCAGTAAACCCTTAGGCCTGAGTCTTAAGGGGAAAGAGAGAAGGAAGAGAAGAATTAGGAGAGTTAGAAGGACATGGGAAGAAGTAGGAGGGTAAGAGCCCTGGAAGAATTTTGAAAAGAGATTTGGCAGAAGTCTGCTGAGGGCCCCGCTCAGGGCACCTCATGGTCTGGACCCGCCCCCACCCATAGCACAACGACAGGGTGGAGCCGGGCGGTCCGCTGTGAGCATATGTGCTTTCCCACCCCCAACCATGGCAGTTTGTATACACCCCTGTATGTTGTAGTATAGTCTGAGGCAGCTATATCTCTTCCCAAGGTGAGAGTCCAAGGATATAGATAAACCCAGGAGTACAGTTATTATCACAGGGAAGATAACTGATTGAGTGGTAGGGCAACAGAGATGAGGGAGGAGAAAAAACGAACTGATCAAAAGGGCCATCATCTGTGTAACCTGAGTAACAAAGATGAAGGTAACATTAT
>PVLD010029937.1:0-17440 GCA_004027595.1 Dinomys branickii
GGAATTGAACTGAGGGCCTTTGCACTGAACTACATCCCCAGACCATTCTTCTTTTTTTATTTGGAGACAGTGTTTTGCCAGGTTGCCCAGGTTGTTTCCTCCTGCCTCAGCCTACCAGAGTGCTGGGATCACAGGCATACACCATCCCACCCTATTCAGAACATTTCTTGAAAGAACATTTATTTTGTTTCTTCCCCATTTCTGTTCCCTTTTGAATAATTTACTGAATTTAAGATGAAAGCATTTCTGTGTATAAAAAATTCTCTTGTATGGGAGTATGCAAGGAAGTAAACAGGTGGAATACCATGCAGGTGAAAAAGACAAATGATTTCATCTCTTTTCCTTTATTGCTCTCCAAATATGGGTGGGTTATTCTGTGGGAGAGGTAGAGGGGCAGAAGTGGAAATTATAGGACATAGAAAGTTTCCTAAATACTATATAGACAGAGTGAATTTAATCATGTTTAGGTGATTTTGTATCCAGTCATTGATTTAGTACTTTTTGAGAAAGATCATAGAAAAATCATAGCCTTTCAGAGCTGGGAGACATCTTAGAATAATGTAGTCAAGACCTTTTTTTATTTAAGCTTTTTGCCCCAGGGATAGAAGCTTAAAATAAATGGAAGTGTAGCTACTCTTAGGAAATCAGGTATTCTGTTCCCTTGCTCACTTGACCTCCACCCTCTGCGTAAGACAGTTCCTGAATTTGAAAAACAGTGTTGTTGACTGAATTGCAATTTTAGAAAAAAATTAGAATTTGGTAAGTGGCTTGCCCAAGGTCATATGCTAGTGACTGACGGGCCTGCAACTCAAATCTTATTGGAGGCAAACCTTTTAAATAGGAGTTAACACAGTTCTTATTTGCTTTTCTTAAAAAGATTCCTAGGAGACATGGATGGGGAAGGCCAGGAACTGAGGTGCTGGCTGGCAGGGCAGCAGAATACTGGATGATGAGGTTCTAACCCAAGAGTCTGGACAAGAGAGCTGTTAGCTATGCAAGTTTGATAAGGGAAGAGGGGAGGACAGCCAAAGAAAGGAAGCACATTTCTGGTTTGGTTGATTCAGTGAATGGTGAATTAGAGAACTCAGCTTCTCCAGCAAGCTGATGTTGGGATGCTTTATGACTGCGGTTAAGAGATGCCTGGCTTTCTGTTGGGGTCTGATGGGCACAGGCATGGAATGCTGGGGAAAACTGGGCAGAACGTGTTAGGTAACAAGCCCTACAAGCAGCAGGCAAAGGAAATAAAGAAGTGACCTGTAAAGTGGACTGAGAACCAAAGAGTAAATGTTGCGTCAGTAAAGTCAGGGAGGCAGAGAGTTTCCCAGTAAGATCTCTAATACCACATGTCACGTGAAAGTGAAGGAACAATCTATTCCATTTTATCATGAGCATTTCATAAAAGCCCTTTGCCAGAACCTTTTCAATGGGGAGTAGTAGAGACAGAAGTCTTGGTGTAATGGGGCAAGGCATGGAGAGGCAGAGGAATTTTGAAGTAGCAGATGCAGACTATTTTGGGGAGATTCGCTGTGAAGGACAGAAGAGGTGGTAACCATCCATAGACAGGGTTAAAAAAAGTGTGAGGTTTAATCCTATTTCTAGATAGGGAAAGGAGTCCCCCGTGTGGCGGAGGAAAGTACTAGCAAGGGAATAAGGCCTGTGAATGGGCAGTTCCCGGGAGGAAAGAACTCCTTGGTGCCCTTACACATGCTACCCAGCCTGGCCTATTGGGCCACTGCTTTTTTTAAAAAGTTATAAAGAGAAATCTAACAGATTCTAAGACTTAGATCAAATCCCCTATAAATAAAAGGTGGACTTTAAAAATTTTCATGTATAGAACATGGAATGTATACATATGTTTTCTGTGTGTTCCCCTCCCCCCCCCCGGCCCATTTCATACTGAAAATGAATCTCATTACCACATAAGGACATATTTTTTTGTTGACATTAGCAGATGATTTGTTTTCCCTGCTCCATCTGGAAGAAAAGACCTTTTTAATTAAGCCAAAGAATTACTGTACAGCTTAGCTCCTGAGAAATTCTGAGCTAGCACTTTTGCCATTCATATCAGCAAGCAGTTTTCTTTTCTTTTTAGACACATTCTCACTAAGTTGCCCAGGCCAGCCTTGAACTTGTGATCCTCCTGCCTCAGCTTCTCAGAGTGCTACAATCACAGGCATGAGCTGCCATGTCTAGCTTTTTAGGTCTTTGTTAAATTGTCTCATCCATGTTCTTCATCCTGGTTAGGCATACATATAATTTCCCCTCTTGGAGAGGGAGGAGGGGCACAGTGATAATGTAGCTGAAAACACAGACTGAAAATCTGAGGCCTTGAGTTCTGTCCCTTGGAATGCCATTAAGCTGGCTTCGTGAATTTGAACAAGTCACTTTGCCTTTTTTCTTCATCCCTAAAATCAGTGCTCTTGAAGACGAGATATTGTATGCTTTTTTGATTTCTGTTTTATGCAGCATTTTATGGAACAGGCATTGGATGAAAGTCTTTTAGAATTAATCTTAAAATATACACATTCCCACATTACTAGCTGGGGAATTTGTTGAAGGGTACTTATTGATTTTCTTTACTAACAAAAAGAATTTCTAATGCCATACCAGTGGGTATTGAGAACAGTTTAACTGCATTCTCCCACAGTCAGCTGATATTTAGCTGACTGCAGAAAAGTCATGTGTTTTGAATATAAGAATAGGCACTTTCAGATGTTCTGAGGCCAGTAATTAGAGTAAGCCTTAATCCACTGTGCTAAAAATAACCAAACATACCTTTCTTCTTACTAGTCTATTATTAATTTTACTTCTGATTTAGACTTACAAATATGCACTAAGAAAACAAAATGAGCTCATGATCGAATGTTTTTAAAACTTTGATACCAAAAATAGGGGGTACACTTCAGGTTCTCTTAGTAATCCTTTACTAAATGCTTTTATTTCTCTTTGCAAAGCTCTTAAAATATTGCTTTGAACATATTTTAATTTTGTCAGGTGCAAGGTTTTTTTAATACAATGGCTAGCTCTGATTTTTAATGTCAAACTTGAGCTGTGGGGCCAAATTGTTGTTCTATGCAGGTTGCTCAAGCCTGGGTTTCCTATAAATGCAAATAATAATGGTGTCTTTGGTAGCGTTGTTGTGAAGATTAAAATGGGAAAATATGCAAAAGCCTTAGGTAACATTTACTAGTGCCTTTCCTAAAGTGAGGCTTCAATCAGTGGTGCCTATTACTGTGCTTCTGTTTCTCCTTCCCTAAGCTTTCTGAAAAGATCATCCTGATAGCTATCTGCTCACGTGAGAGGAAGAATTCATTCATTTGATGGCCCTTTTTCTATTCTTAGTGAAAGTAAACATTTAGAGGGAGGGCAGAAGAGCCCCATGGTAGAGCCCTTGCTAATGCTTCCTGTGGCCATGGGTTGGGTCCCCGTCCCCAGCCCTGCAAAAGAGAAAAACAAAATATTTACATACTGTTGGAGGATATTTTTCTTTTTCAAAATATTTGCTGATGTTGAGACACATCAGATTATTTTTTAGATCCATGCTTCTGAATGACTGATAGAATTTTAGGACCTTTGACTGGTGTTTGAATACTATTTATTTGTAAATAAAGAGGCAGTACTGCAGATGTGGTGTGAGTACTGTGCAAGCAGTAGATTAATAGTAACATTGAAAAAAGGTTGTTTGTTTATTTGTTTGTGGTACTGGAAATTGAACCTAAGGACTTTGCACTGAGCTACATCCCTAGCCCTTTTATTTAATGTTGTATTTTGAGACAGGGTCTTCCTAAGTTGCCTAAGCTGGTCTTGAACTTGTGATCCTCTTGTTTCAGCTGCCCAGAATGCTGGAATTACAAGTTTGAGCAATGTGTGGTCATGACACCTGGCTAGGAAATCTTGAAAATAAGGAACTTTACTCAAAATAGACTGTTAGTAAACTGTTGCATAGAATTATTTGGTATTCTGTTCATATCAAGTATCCAGATCTGGTTTTTAATCCACTATTTTTATTCCCTTTAACCCTAAGTTTTCTTAATTCGGAGACTGTTACGTATCCTTTGTGTCACTTTCTTCAGAATGAAAATCCCATTCAGAAGCATGAGTTACGATGGGAGAGTTGCATCATCCCATTTCATTTTAAACAGATAAACAAAAACAGGGTGATGATGAGAAAGAAAAGAAGCACTTTGTTTAGAGTTGAAGGCAGTGTGCTGTTGTCTCTCCCATGATTTATTCCTTTCATGATGATAAATGAACACATTCAAATGCCTACTCAATAAGACTGCCGAGGCCCACACTGTAAATAATTTACTGAAAGTGCAAGTCATGATTTGTATGACAAAGGAGTTGATATGATAGAATGGAAAAAATGGCTAGAGTTAAGGTGGGAGATCTGGGTTTCTTGTAGGAGTAGTACTTTGGGCCTCATTGATTTTTATTTTTGTTTTAATCTGTAATCAAGGAGGGTAGCACTTGCTATTGAAAAGATCAAAGCAAATAAAAGATCTGATAATATTGAAATTAGTAGTGTTGCAAATACTAGATTATTTTCATACAGAGAAGTAGGAATTCAAAACTGAGGTTGTGTGTCATTATTTTACATTAACGCCATAAGCTGTAATTGCCCATTGTGTTTTCTCAAAAATCACTAAAGTACTCCTCAGTGAAAATTACCATTTCAACTGAGACTTACTTAGAATATTTTAGTTTTTATTTTCTTTCTTCCCCAAAACCTTAAATGCCCTTGAACCATTTTAAAATGCTGAGTTAATCTTCCTCAGAGGAGCTGCTATACCTCAATATTGTTCATTAATAAGTTCAGTTTTCTTGGGTCACCCAGTCCTATATGCCAGAATCCTAATTTGGAGGAGAGTACGAGTAAATAACCTATTTGTTAGTTTAGCAGCACACAAGTTGGCAGAAGCTTCAGTTCAACAACACAGAACTTGGGAAATTCGAAAACAGGTCTCAGTTTCCCTTAAATGATAGGGACTTTCAGTTCTTTTTCTCTATACTAAATTAGAGCTCTTGTTCTTTTCTTGGAGTTTAGTCCACAGTCCTAGAAAACTCCTTTTTCAAAACATGCTTCGCTGTTAGAAGCTGAGACAGTGGTTACCCCTGCTGGTGGGAGGCTGGGACTAGAGGGGTCTTCAGGCACCCATAATGTCCTGTGATCTGGGTGCTGGTACATTGGTGGGTTCACTTTGATAACTCATTGGTCTTTCATGACTTGAGGTCCTTGCTGTGTGCAGCATTCCAAAACGCTGACTTCATGTTGACAACGCTTTCAGTTTTCCTCCTTGTTTACTTGTAGTTTGAATTAACAATATAGTATATTTTGTTCTGATTAAATAAATTTAAGAAAACTTGGGTCAGCAATGTTTTGAAATGTTTATAGAAAGGAACCTGAAAGGGAAGAGCAAAATCAGTTAATTTTTCTGGGTGGTATAATTGAATAATTTTTTTTTTCTTTTTGTCTACCTGAGCTTTTCAAAATTTCTCTTACATGTATAGTTTGTAGTTCAGGAGAAAAATAATCTGTACTATTGTAAAAGAAGAAATAAACATGCTTACAGCATGAGGTCTTTCACAATAAGGCATGAAAACATACTTAGAAAAGATGATTACAGGGGTAATTTTTTTTCCACATTTGTGTTTTGTTATAGATATGCTAGTCTGTATTTTTGCTGTGCTATTGAGGATCAGGACAATGAACTAATTACCCTGGAAATAATTCATCGTTATGTGGAATTACTTGACAAGTATTTTGGCAGTGTGAGTAATACTTTATTTTAAGAAATTAAATGCCATAGTATTTTTATTTTAAAAAATTTTTTCACTAACAAGTTGATTATTTGGTTGTCTTGAGGACTCTAAACTATAGGAAGAAGGCAGAAATGAGTTTTTCTTGTCAGTGTTTCTAGTCAGTTAACTAAAAGAATTACTGGCCCTGTAGACCTACTCATTTAATTATGATGGTAAGAATGAGTTAAAATAATAAAATAGAAAGGAATCCAAACTGCAAATGTTAATACTTTGGAAGTACTTAGTATAGAATTCAGATATGGTTAGCAGTTTAATCATATTAAATTACTCATATTGGGAGGATATCAGGCCAGATCGTATTTATTTTGTAGGCATTCTGTTTGCAAACTCTTGAGTTTTAAAAATGAAACTTACTTAAATCAATGGTTCTTAGTGTAATTACCATTTTTAGAAAGAATTAACATCAATATATTCTGGTCAGATTTTATTTACTGATGGTAAGTAAGCACCTGGCTTTCACAATTTTTTGGTCTTGTATTTTGCTTTTCAGGTGTGTGAACTTGATATCATCTTTAATTTTGAGAAGGCCTACTTTATTTTGGATGAATTTCTTTTGGGAGGGGAAGTTCAGGAAACATCCAAGAAAAATGTCCTTAAAGCAATTGAACAGGCCGATCTACTGCAGGAGGTAAGCTGCTTGTTCTCTGGACAAGGTGCTAGCATGTTTTGCTCTTGCTAGGGAAATCGTTACAATTTGAGAAATCACTCCAAAGCATGCTTGGCATGTAGTGTTCGTGTGCAGTTTATTCACTGGAATATGTGTCTGTCACATCAACTCAGTTATCTATGGATGGATGATTCACTTTGGAAATGATCTTTTGGTTAGGCCTATTCTTGACAGCCCATTTTGGGACCCGAACACATTGAAGTCTAAGCTATCAGGGGACAAACTACTTTAAGGGAAAAAATTGGCCAACAGTAAGAGTAAGTTGAGAATTCTCCATCCATTTCTTTGGAATTACTTAAGATAATCCCTTTTTTTCATTAGTGTGGATAATTAGGAGTTGACTGTGAGATTATGGCATTTTCATTCCAAATTGGTTCATCTTTTCACCTCATGTTCATTAAGTAAATACAAAAGCCAAGCAAATGTTAGTGTTTTCTAATTATATTTATTGTAGAACCCTCTAGTCTTGTGTTAACAAAACTAAAAAGTATTTGTGCTTCTCCTTGATCTTTCTAAGTAACCATGTTCTGTCAAAAAAACTGTGTTCTTGTCTTTCTTCCGTGTTATGGAGCCCTAACAGCCCTCTTCCCTTTCTAGTAACCCCAGCGATGCTGGCTGAGTGTGAGTGTGGTGCAGAAGCACTTTCTGTTTCTGAAGTTTACAATTTCATAAAGCTACCTTTTTCTGTGATACCTTAATTCAGGTATTAAGTTGACTTGTACTTTTGAGTTAATTGTGGTTTTAAAGCATGTGAAAGGTTACTAAATATAAAAAAGGCAGTGTGTTTTCATTAAGGAAGTTGTTATATTTATATATTATATATATATATATACATATATATGTGTATATATGATTGCTTGATTATTTCTGACCCACAGGTTTATTTTCCACATGCATTAAAAGTATAGTTTTGGGGCCAGGAATGTAGCTCAGTAGTATAGCACCTGCCTGGCAAGTGCGAGACCCTGACTTTGGTTCCTGGTACCAAAAAGAAGAAAAAAATGATAGTGTTGTATTTTCAGCTTATTTTAGCCCCTTCTTGAGCATTACATACTTGTTTGTCTGTTCTTGTCTTTTTTGATTATTAAAGAAGACTTTAACATTTTATTGCTACGGAAATGGCACACTCCAAGGGAACGAAGTAAGGAGAGGAGCTAGGAATGTCACTGCATCAGTCAGTCGTGGGGCTTGCTGGGGGTGGAGATGACATCATACGACTGTTAGATGTGAGGACAGCGCCTTGTGCAGTGGTGAACTTGCAGCTATCAAGAGTGCTGAGTGCCTGCATAGTGAAGGAGTTTATTGGTAGCCCTCATACCTTCTCCTGTTCCATAATGAAAAGAACACATGATCCCTTTCCTTGTGTGTATAGTTTGCTATGGTGGTTTATTCATTGATTGCAAACATTTCCCTTGGAGACTTTTATTTTTAACATCAGGTGTGCTAACTACAAGCTCATATCCACTGTTGCCAAATTGATTTTAACATTAGCTTCCCCTTTGCTATTGACTAATCTGACAAAAAAATTAGGTCAAAACTGAGATTAGGAATTGAGAGAATTTTTCATATTTGTCTCTCTTTCTGTTGTTGTTTGATTTTTTTTGTTTTTGTTTTTGAGGCAGGGTCTTGCTATGTATTTCAGGCTAGCTTTGAACTCACTTTATAGCCCAGGCTGGTCCCAAACTCATGGTGATCTCCCTGCCTCAGCCTCCTGAGTGCTGAGATTACACATATTTGTCTCTTACCTTGATCACTTTCGTATTTTGTTATTATGGAACTGTAATCTATTCCATCAGAACCTGATATCTCTTCCAACTTTTTAATCATTTCCTGATTAATTACACTTGCTTTACAACACTGTTAAAGTTATTAAAGTTCAGTTTTTACTTCTAATGTCTTTCCTAGAGAGTAAAGTTAAAACCATTGATGTTTCCCCATGCCTTCAAATGCTACTGGGAAATTGCTATATGCACTGTAACATGACAGTTATGTCAGGCTTACCTGATCACGTCTTGAGTGTTGAATGTACTTGGGAATAACAATGCAAGAGTCTCTTTCCTAAGGCAGATCCTACCTGTGACTTCTTAGGCTAAGGGTCTTTATTGCCCATATTATCAGTAGTCAGGTTTTACTGGATGTATAGATCTGTAATAGCTTTGTGGAACTTATTTGGGTTATAGGATTCACTTAGTCATGGAGTGATTTTTCTTCAAAAATTGCTACTATAGCTAGAAAGGTGCCTAGCTAAATGCAGTTTGAAATTTTGTACTAGAAACACTACTTGATTATAATGTAATTTTTGTGGATTTTGATTTTTCTATTTAGTATCAGGTGTTTTATTTGGATTATTTCTAAGTGTTGAAAAACCTGAACTTACAGTGAACCAGTATCTGTTGGCTCAAAGGTATATGGAAATCACTGAATTATTTTTGTTTTCTTTTTTAATTTGTGAAATATACATTTATATCCTTAAGAATGTTTATTCAGAGCAATCTCCTAAAACTTTCCCATTTACCTAATTTGTACAAATGTTATATAATTTAGGAAATTAATTTTATAGGCAAATAGGACAGATAGTCATGGCTAAAGGAGATTTTCTCTTCGCATATTACAGTTACATAGTGATAAGAATATAATACAAAAGTGTATTTGAATAATTGCTAAAATACCAATAGACATTGTGATTAAATTCTGATACCTTTTTCATTGTGCTTAATTACTTGGTAAATATAGGATCACTTCTGGTATTTGTAGATGGAATCTGTGTTTATTATTTCTTTTGGTATTTGATTATATGACGACATGATTAGATTTGTGGGGAAGGCCCAGAAACTGGCCCATTATCCAACTTTTAATTTTTAACAATTGATATTTTAAACAACATCTTAACATGCCACTGGTACTGAAGTTGACTCTTAAATTTTAAGGTATAATATGTTGGGATTACTAAATTGATATTCTGTGCAGTGCTTGGAATACCCCCCATGCATGTATTTTTAGATTGAGGGGGCGGTAGGGGAAGATGATGCAGTGCAGTAGGATTTATTATATAAACACACACGTACAATGACAAAGGAAATAATAGCATGACGTTTTTTCTGTAAAGTCAGACACTTACCAGTTTTTCTTTGCTCCTTAATTTTATAGAGCCAGAATGAAGAATGGGGAGGTTTGTCTGAGGATATCTTATGATAAAGAGCAGTCTAAGGCTTTAGTCCCTTTGACCCCCAACCTATTTATTGGTAACTACTAAATTTACCATTTTTGTGGCATGGATAAAATGGGGTGCTATGCAAAGACTGTTGCACGTGAGATGATTTCAAATCCTTGCTTGATCTGTGAAGATCAAATAGTTAAATACCGGGTGTTGGGCTTTAACCTTCTTCAGTGGTAGATGCATGATGGTGTTGATCAGCGCTTGGAGATGTGTCAGCCTTTCTTTTTTATACTAACAGCATCATTTTGAAACTTGTGGAATGTTTTTTTTGAGCTTTGTTTGCTGTTGGTATTGTTTCTCACTAAAGGAATCTGCAAGCTGGAAAATAGGTGAGGTAGCCAAAGCAAGCATTATACTCGTGAATACGCTTCTGCTTCAAGATGATCTCCTTTATGAGTAGATTGACTAGGTGTGCAGATGTTTATCTGCCTTGTCTACAGTGTGGTGCTCTGTGGACAATTAACTGCAGCTAAAATTGATTTGTTTTAGTGCTGGGGCTGCATGATGTATCTTAGTACTATATCTTTGAGAGTAATTAATACATCGGTGGAACTGCATAAAAAAGGAAAGGTAAGAATCTTAGGAGAAAAAGTGATTTCTTGAAAAAAATGAAGCTCTTGTAACACAAAATTATTTTAAATAAATAAATACTTCCTGAAATACTTAATAACATGCCTTTTAATATGAAGATTTGATTTAAAAATTAAACCTTGTTAATTAAGAACATTTGGGCATGCTAATCATATTGAAGAATATCTGAAATTGTTTTAAAAGAGATGCTTTCAGATATATACATAAGGTATGTAACAGCAAAAAGCACTTTAATATATATCCTCTTAAAGATTTACTTTAATAAAACAAACTCCTGTAATCCTTTGTAGTTATTACTGTTTATGTTAAAATCTCTAAGCCTCAATCTGTTTCTTTTAAATTGTGTTAAAAGTTAACAAGACTATATAGTCTTTTATGCCAGCATGTATCATAGTAGCATATAAATTAGAAAAGATTGACTAATATCCTCATTTCTTGTTTTGCAATCTGATATTTTCCATTCTACTCTATGTTTCTATTTATTTATTTCCTTATTTATTTCCTTATCTTTTTGAGGCAAGGTCTCACTATGCAGTTCAGGCTGGCTTTGAGCTCACTTTATAGCTCAGGCTGGTCTCGAACTCACGACAATCCTCCTGCCTCAGCCTCCAGAGTGCTGGGATTACAGGGTGTGCCACCACGCCCGGTGTCTTGGTGACCTTTTTCTCATTGCTGAGACAAAATACCCAACACCCAAAATGAAGGAAAGAAAGGTTTATTTAGCGTGCAGTTTGTGGAGGTTTCAGTCCATACTTGGCTGGTTCTGAGGGAGAGTGGCACATGGCAGAGGGCAAACTGTTCATGGCAGCAGAGCACAGCAAAACAACCAGCAAAAGGAGGAATGGCACAAGCAGCCTCTTCTCTTCCCTTACATTGTAAACAGCCTGCCCCCACAAGGGGGCGCCTAGCTCTCACACAGTCTCCATGCCCTCCAATTCCACAGGCTCAGGATGTGTACAAAGTAAGCACCCTGGCTTCCTGCTGAGTCACTCAGGCAAACCTCTAGACTCCCCAAGTTGACACTATGTATCAAGCATAACACCTGGCTTCTACTTTTCTTTTTTAAAATACCAATCCTCACCTACTAAATTGATTTCATGAGCCCTAGGTTTGGATGCAAAAAGCATATCCCAAGGTGTCAGCAGTGCTTTCATTTTTTCATTAAGCAGTACTTTCAGAAAAATTTCAGGTTTGAGTTTTTTCCCTACTGTCATTTCTTTTGTTTCCTTTGTTGCAATTTTTAAAAAGATAAGTTCCCATTATAGAAAAATTCAGAAATACAGGCAAGCGCACTTGAATATATTCTTACCCACCAACCAGAGCCATTACGATTAACTCAGTGGTTCTCATGGGTTGGCATCAGAGCACTTGGGCCCTCCCAGGGTATACTGGGCTATGGCTGGACCCAGTTTTGGTTGTCACACTAGGAATACATTGCAGCTAAATACACTACAATGCATAGGACAGTTCCTCCCCGCCTCCTAAAAAGGAATTATACAGCCCTAAATGCCAGTTGTATACAGGCTGAGAAACTGATTTAAGACCATGAAATGAAAATTCCATTTATATTTAAGGCTGCTGTATCTTTTCAATATTATATATGCTCCATAGTGTAAATAACTGGCTGAAAATTAATAAAAAATGCAAACAGAAAGCAGAGGGAAAACCCTAAAAATTGTAAAAGAATGACTTACGTGCTAAAGAAGTCATAATCACTATAAAAGTCACCCATGTGATTCACCCAAATTATCTTCATAACCAGTGACTAGGAAGATACTCTGTGACTGACTTTAGAAGCTAATCCACAGCAAAACTTGTGGGATGTCACTGTATAACCTAATTTTCTCAACAACCAACTCTGGTCACTTCTATTAAGGTAATTGAGTTTTTCTGTGGAAACAATTGAATCTACCTCTCAGGCAGACAGAATACTTTTGAACTTTCTGCTGATTTCCCTGCCTACCTTAGAGATTTGATCATTTCTTGAAGGAGGCAATAGGGCTGGGGATATAGCTCAGTGGAATAAGCGCCTGCCTAGCAAGCGCAGGGTCCTGAGTTCGATCCCCAGTACTGCAAAAAAAAAAAAAAAAATTGATCTCTTGAAGGAGGCATTGATTAAATGACCAGAATTTACACATATAGACTTTACCTTTGTTGCATAGGCAGACTTTTTGGTATTGTTCTTTTACACTGTATTAGACTTTTAAAAAAATTACTAAGTAAAAAGTTTTGAATGTCTGAAGTTTTGATTTCAAGAAATCTTCCTGTTTTGAAAACATGATTAAATTTAGGGTATTTCAAGTCAAATACAATACAAGTACCCTAGAATAAGTTTAAATTATTTTTTTACAAAGCACAATTAACTACCAGAAAATGTAATTTGTCCTTCATATTTTACAATACATTTTACAGCAGCATTTTTAAGGTGTAGTAAAGTTAATCCCGTCATTATTTTTAAGGCAAATATAATAGAAAAACATCCATAGCACAAGGAAAAAGAGCAGAAGACATGAATAAGTACCATAGTTTATATGTGAAAGAAAAATAAATAATTGCTTTATTAAGGGAATATAAATTAAAATCGATTAAACATTTATTTCTTGGATTGGCAAAGATGAGAGACACTCTTGGAAGCACTTGTAGTTTGCTTTGGGGGATTAGTTTGGCAGTATCTATTAACATGTGTACTTTACCTTTTGACTCATTGATTACACTTACAAGGACTTTATCCAACAGAAGTATACTAAAGTATCAAGACATATACTCAGTATAATATTAAGCCATTGGAACTTACCCAAATGTCTATCAATGGGGAATCGGTTAAGAAAATTATAGCACAGCCACACATGCAACTATTAACATAGCTATAAAATAAATGAGATCGATTGTCCTTGTAATGATATGTAAGGATACTCAAGGTGCATCAAATGAGAAAAGATGTACTAGCAGAATACTATCTTAACTATAACCTCTGAAAATGTTTGAAGTCCCAGTCCCTTTTTATTAGAAGTTTAAAACAGTCATGTATTTAGGACTATAATTTTTTCAAACATGGGAAAATGCTGCCGTATGAATGAAAGAGTATACATTGTGTCTCACCAGATGGCAAAACTAGAGTAGAATTTACTAAAATAAAGTTTCCTCGCATAGAGTAAAGCACTTGTCTACTCTTGGCCATTTTAGACACCAACCATCTGGAGCAACCATGTATACCTCTTGCCACTCTTTGCTAACTAAACATTAAAAAAAATTACTAGATTTTCTGAGTAATTCACAGGTGCTCTTGAAATAAGACTGACACTGTGAGCCCTGTTATCTAAAAGTGATTTCAATATTTTTAAAATTCCTTGCTCAGAAAAGATAACTAGTGAGACAGGATAGTGTCTGTACCTTTTGGGCTTTAATCCAAAGAATTGGGATCCAGAGTTGAATATATGGACTTTAGACATTTTGCCATAGAAGCCAATTAGAAGCAGTAAAAATGACCACTGTGTTCTAGAACAAGAGGGACAAAGGATACTACTTTAAGCAAAAGAATAAGTGAAGGAAGCTCCTTTACAAAACAAGCAAACGAGTAGAGCAATAACTTGAAATTACACTTCCTATGTTTACTTTTCATTAAATAAAAATTATTTTAACCGCAATATGTACTAGAATCAGGAGACAAGGCATTCAGTCTTGGATTATCCAGTACCATTAGTTTACTTAAGCACTTCTCACTTCAATAAAACTGAAACCTATAGATAATTACTAGTTTAACAATGTTCATTATAGTTTCTCAGTTGATTTTACTTGTGAGTCATAAGCCTAATATGGTGGCTGTCTAGGGAATTTTATGGTGATGGGGTTTGTCTTTTCCTGGGGAGGTAGGTGGTTTTGAGGACAAGTATAACTTGATTCCTCTCATCGTACAACTTCCCACTACATCTGGTCCTTTTTGTAGGGAATTGAGACCAGAGTTATTCTTGGTGCAGAAAAAGTTGAAGATACATATATACTAAGGAGGAGTTGATGGAGACACTGATGAAAAACAGGAAAAAGGATGAAGTGCACTGTATGGGGAGGGAGAATGGGAATGGAATCAAAAGCACTGATTTGGGCCAGAAGAGTCTCCTTTGTTATCAGGCGGTAAAAGCTTTAGATTTTTTCTTCTTAATGGGTTACATGAGCAGAATTGAGGGAAGTATAATTGACTGTGAGACATGACATGACCATGAGAAGAACACGTGGGGACCGAGGCGAAGGAGAAAGGTAGATAGGTAGAGAACAAGGAAAGTGTGGAGCATTGGCAATAGACTTAGTAGGCAGCAAGTTAGTGTTGGGCAAAAGGCTCGCCCAGGGTTGAAGGCCTGTTTCAGGTTGAAAATACTTTTGTAATCTTCATTCAAAAGATGGGCCTCTAACGAGTCTGTACTAAGGGCAACTAATGGCTTCAATTTCTGTAATGTGATCAGATTTAAATTTTTTTCTCACTACATTCTGGCCTTTGTTGCCAATTAATTTAAATCACTAGCATTTTAGTATATCAAGAAACTCAGAGTTTGC
The DNA here is from genome assembly GCA_004027595.1 of Dinomys branickii. Taxonomy (NCBI): domain Eukaryota; kingdom Metazoa; phylum Chordata; class Mammalia; order Rodentia; family Dinomyidae; genus Dinomys; species Dinomys branickii. The sequence goes on from PVLD010029937.1 coordinate 14,844, forward strand.
TGAGTAGTCTGTGTGGCTGTTTCCAAAGGTATCTGTGGGAAGAGCAAGATAGTAGGCTTGGTCCTACACAGGATCTTTTGTATACTACGACAGACTTTATTAATCATTAATAGAATTCTTCTGTATCTCAAAAGATGTACTGGTAGTATGACAGCACAGAATACTGGTGCTTATATTGAATCTCCTATGTTTTCTTTATATATGAGAAAAATGATTGGTTAATTGTGTGCATACCTATGTCATTTAGCTAAAAATCAACTTTAAATATTAGTGATCATTAAGGCATTTATTTATAGTAGAACTTTTTCGGACCTCAGCAGTCTGAACTGGGAAATTATTTTAAACATATTATAGCAATTTAAAAGTGGTAAAAGAACACTACTAAAAAAAAAAGGAACACTACTTATGCCACCACTATTATTTATTTTTGTATATTTAGAGTTTATTTTCTTCGTAGAAGATGTTTTTCCAATGAAGAGGGGTTTCCTCAATGAAGAGTATTCTTCACAGTTGATGAATGCTAATCACTTGTTTAAGAACAGTAATAGGGATCACTGGCTGTAAAGAACAGTTTGTCATCAACCCTTTCCTTTTGTAAAGGTAGTAAAAGATCTGTCAGATAATGAGTGGTAGGAATGCTTGGAGCGGTCACATTTCAGAATTGTTCCTCTAGGATTTTTATTCTGATTCCTAAGTCTTATCTGGGAAAGAATGACTACACATTCAGCCCTATTTGGAAAACTACCTTTCTCTTAATGGCATAAAACTCTGCACAGTTTGTTTTTACTTGATATGATATGATGTGAAATTAAGAGAGAAAACAGAAAAGTTAAGAACTGTAATATAAAGGGAAAAAAAACTGGCATTTAGGCAAAACATTGTTTGATAGACTTAAACTTTTCTTATTCTCTCTCCAGAACAGAATACGTATCACAGCAGGAGTTTCAATGGGTGTTCTAAGAAAAACACCGTACTAGAATACATGCTGGAGTGGTGACATGCATCAAAAAGTAGTAGGATATGTGAATTCAGTGTACAGTTATAATTTTGTCAAGTTTGTTATATTTTAGCATTACTTAGCCTAAATTACATTAAACCCTAAAAGATAGTCCTAATTATTTCATTAAACTGATGCTGTGCTTTCATAGGGAATTTTGCTCTGATAGTGATTCATCACTGGGGGTTGTGATTTATTTCCTATGGAGAATATTCCAGTAGGTTCAGAGGCTCACTGACCAGAAGGTATCATTAAATACTGTCATTTGCTAATACCATTGGTAAAATAGAATTTCCCTATGAAAAAAAGCTTCTGTAAGGAAATGAATTGGGGCTTAGTTTATTATTCATATTTATTTTAATTGCTTGCTGTTTAATTTCACTATTATCTATTCTGAGTGGAGAAAAAGAGTAGCTATCTCCTTAAAATGTTTAAGAAGGCTAACTGGATTTTATCTTCAGATACTACTGTATTTTATGGTTGTATAAATGGAATCTGTTATTTTTGGAGAAACAGTTTATGTGTTTTTATATCTCAGAGTTTAAGCTTGAATGAATATAAAAAGGAATATACAGAATTTTCCATGTAATTTCAAGATATTTTGGGGGGCTGACAGAATCAGTTTAAACCCCACTTCGGGTTACCTTTTTTTCCTTGCTGATGTGAGAAACATCCTGTGACAGAAATTTGTAGGTAGATACATTTAACAATTTTGTTTGGAGAATTCTTTAAAGTCTAATTTGAGGATTTTTTAAAAAATTAATATTCTTAGTCTCCAAGTCATATTCACTAAACTTACTGCTTTGTAGCCAGGTGAACAGTTGAAAGCCTTTGTTGTTACTTAAAATACTATACGGGTGACTACTTTGCATTTTTCTCTTGCAAGATTTTCCTCTGGGATCGCTACTTCGTGTGATAAAATCCTGGTGAACTTAAAGACACCGGTAGAAAGATTTATTCTGTTTTTCAGTTAACTCAGCAATGACTAGATGACTTAAACTGAAAATCTTTTTAGAGTGTTACTAATAAATGTGATGCTTTAGGATATTTTTAGATGTAGGTGGTCACTTTTATCATTATATAAATTTATACAAGATAAATCTGAACTAGGCATTGTTGAAAAAGTTGTTTAGTCATAAGCCAAAGAACAAAAACACCAAAAACTTAAGTTTTAGGCAACTTTACTGTGAACTAAATATTCTAGAAATCTGATTGTGTCTGTATCAGTTTGTGCACTGTGTGTAAGAATATATGCATTTCTCTTGTAGCCACGTCATGAATATTTTAATGTCCCTGTGTACTAAATGACTGCTCATCAAGTATGCAGAATTTCCCAGAGGAAATAGAGAGCTGATATGCTTATGAAAGAAAATATCCTCAGCATGGTGACTGATTATCATTTAAAATATTCAGAACATTTCTTGTATTTTTTCCTGTTTGTAACTTTCTTTCCCATTTTATTTCAGTCTATATACGTGATCTGCATACAGCTTATTCCTGTCCACAACTGGTTTAATTTCTTCCTGACAAAATATGTCCTATGTATTTTTATCTTAAACACACACATACACATCTGTGAGTAATATTACAAGAGAAAAAC
>PVLD010029938.1:0-17426 GCA_004027595.1 Dinomys branickii
TTCTATATGCTTCGCTTAACTGAACTTTAGTATCTTTTAGCTTGTTTGGGAAATTTTCTGCTATTATTTCATCAAATATTCCTTTTATATCATTTGTGAGATCTCCTGCTGTTTCACACACTCCTATAATTCGAATATTGTTACATTTTGCCTCATCTTGCAGCTGTTGGATTGACTTTTCTTGTGTCTTTGATGATATGACGAGATTCTTCCTTTCACGCTCATAAGCTGCCATGCTGTCTTCAAGTTCTGAAATTCTATCTTCGGTTTCATTTAAATGGTTTTTCATGCTTTCAGCATTAGTTTTCAAATCCTGGCATTCTCTTTGGACCTGTTTCATTATTGGTAATTCATTCCTGAATTGCTCTTGTAAGTTTTCTATTTGTTTCCTATTTTCTTCTAGACTTTTGTCTATTTCTCATCTGTGTAAATGGAGCATTTCTTCCATCATTGTTTTCATCTCATTTTTTATCTGAGAAATCATTGTGGGTATGTGGGTTATTTCTGCTTTAAGCTCTTTCATGGCCTGTTGGAGTTGTTTAATTTCGGATGCAATCGTTTCATATTTTGAAGTTATGAGGCTTCCTGGTTCCCTTGTTTATTCATCTTCAAAACTTGTTCTGGGTGGGGCTGAGTTTTGAGACTGCGTTTTGCTCCTCTGTTTTCCCATTTTTGGGTATCAGATTCAAAATGTGGAGCTATAAATTCCAAAGGCAGTTCAGCAGGCGGAGGTCTGCTGCAAAGGCTGCTCCAATGATTCCTTCTCTTTGGGGTAATATCCCTTAAGCTTTCTGCTCAGATTTGTTCTTCTGTCTTCCCTTTTTTGTGTATCTGATTCAAAATATTGAGCAGTAGATTCCCCAGTCAGTTCAGCAGGCAAAGGTCTGCTGCAGAGGTTGCTCCAATGACTTTTCTTTGGGGGAATGTCCCTTAAGCTTTCTGTTGAGAGTTCCGCTTAAAAAGCTGTACAGATATTGGTTAGATACTCCCTACCTAGTGACCTGGGTGAGGTGTGTAAGCCCGCTCCCCCGCCCTCCCAGGGTTCCCTGCAGGTATAGGGATGGATCTCCTCCCCCACTCGGTGATCTGGTCGCGAGCGCAGATAGCTCACCAGTTTTTGGAGTCCCTGCAGGCAGGAAGGTTCCAAGGTGCCAGTCTATCCTTTGGGGCTTTCTGCGCGGCCCGCCCGATGCACGCGAAATGTGGGACTGCTGGGCGTTGCCGCCGCCAAAAAGCCGATCTCTATCGGGAGTCGCCGGAAAGCTGGGCCGGCTCGGGAGGCGGGAGGGACCGAGCGGGCTGCCCTCCAAGGCGTTTGGACCCAGGCAAACTTCCTCCCCGCATGTAGCATCCCTGGCTCCCAGCGTTTGGCGCTTTCCGCGTGGCCCGCCCGATACGCGCGACATGTGGGACTGCTGGGTGCTGCCGCCAAAAAGCCGGTCTCTGTCGGGAGTCGCCGGAAAGCTGCGCCGGCTCGGGAGGCGGGAGGGACCGAGCTGGCTATGCTCCCAGGGCGTTCATACCCAGCCAAATTTCCTCCCTGCGCGGAGCGTCCCTGGCTCCCAGCGTCTGGCGCTTTCTGTGCGGCCCGCCCGATACGCGCGAAATGTGGGACTGCCGGGCGCTGCCCCCACCAAAAAGCCGATCTCTGTCCGGAGTCGCCAGAAAGCTGCACCGGCTCGGGAGGCGGGAGGGACCGAGCTGGCTGCGCTCCCAGGGAGTTCAGACCGAGCCAAACTTCCTCCCCCCACAGAGTGTCTCTGGCTCCCAGCGTCTGGGGCCTTCTGCGCGGCCCACCTGGTACGCGCGAAATGTGGGACTGCCGGGTGTTGCCGCCACCAAAAAGCCGATCCAACACCAAATTTTTTATTTAAGAATTTTTAGGCACAGATTACTTCAAAACTTCTTTCTTAGTATTATTTTTGCTGTACTGTATCTTACAGGTTTTGGTCTATTGTATTTCCATTTTCATTTGTTAAAAAACATTCTTTTTTTAGCTCTTCAATGAACTTCCTGTTTGTTCAAAAGTGTACTGTGCATCTCTTTTTGTAAGATTTCTAGTTCCTCTTACTATTGACTTCTAGTTTTTATTCCATTGTGATCAGAAAAGATATAGGATATGATTTCATTATTTTGAATTTGTTAAGACTTGTTTTGTGACCTGATATGTGATCTATCCTATAAATATTCCATCTGCTATTTAAAATGTGCATTCTGCAGCTGTTGGATGGAATTTTCTGTAAATGTCTGTTAAGTCTATTTGATGTGTAATATCATTTGCCTCTGATATTTCTTTGTTGATTCTTTGGCTTGGCTGATCCATCCATTGATAAGAGTAGGACCCCCACTATTATTGTGTTGAAGCCAATTTCTCCCTTTAGACCTAATAGCATTTGTTTCATACAATTTGTGCTTCTGATATTGGGGGGACATAGATTTGTATTTGTTATAACTTGAACTGATTCTTGCCCAGAATAAAGTGACACTCCCTCTCTCTTCCTTCTTTTGTCTTAAAGTCAGTTTTGTGCCCTATAGGTACAGCCACTCCTGCTTAATTTAGGATCCCATTTACCTAGAGTTTAATTTTCCTTTGGTGCACTTTTAGTCTGTATATATATTTACTGCTGAGGTGAGTTTCTCACAGCCAGCATATTTTTTTAATCCAATCAGCTAGGCTGTATCTTTGAATTGGAAAATTAAGACTATTTATAATTAGAGTTGTTATTAAAAGGTCATTTTGTTGTTTTTTTTTCTAGTTGTACTTTTTATAATTCTCTGTTCATTTCTTCATCTCTTATTCATCTTTGTGGTTTAATCCTGTCCCATACTTATTTATAATGACTTATTGTTTTCTATCTCTCTTTGGTGCATCTACTTTTCTAGTGAGACTTATACCTTCGCATGAATTCGTGATAGTATTTATCTTTCTTCCACTTTCAGAGGTAGAACTCCCTTAACCATTTCTTCTAAGGCTAGAGTGTGATCACCCACTTCCTTGGTTCTGTTTATTTTGAAAGGTCTATATTTCTTCTTCTAAAGGAAACCTCCTTATTGTAATCTTGGTTGGCTACTATTTTCTTTCAGGACTTAAAATACATAAATTCCATGCCTTTCTAGCATGTAGGGTTCTGGCTGAGACATCTGCTGCCCTTAAATGTAACATTAAGCTTTTCTCTTGCAAACTTTAAAATTCTTTGTCTTGTACTTTTGGTAGTTTAAAATAAAATTTCATGCTGAGGATCTTTCTGGTCAAGTCTTTTTGATGTTCTGTAATCCTCCTGTGGCTTGATGTCTATGTCTTTCCCAAGATCAGGAAATGTTCTGGTATTAATTCAAAGAATTTCTACTCCTCAATCTTTATTTCTTCCCTTTCTGATACATTGATGACACAGGTTTCATCATTAAATGGTGTCCCAAAGATCTGGACTGTTCTCTTCATTTTTGCCTGTTTTATGTGTAAATGTGGTATTCAAAACAAACAAACAAAGACTTTTGGTCTAGTATTCTCCCTAGTGATTGGTCTAGAGTATTGTTGAAGCTCTCAACTGAACTTTTAAAATTTTATTTTAAAAATAAAAGAAGGGAAACATTAACAGACATCTATTTACAAAATAGCATAAGAACAATACAAGCAATACAGAGTTACAGACAAAGTATTAGGAAATTATCAATGGCTGTTCAATTGAATTTTTACATTGCCTTGTTGAGCTCTTCATTTCCAAGATACCTGACTGGTTCTTTTTCAAGGTCTCTACTGCTGAATTCTTACCCTTATTGTGCATTGTCTTCCTAATTTCGCTTCATTGTTTATGTGCATTTGCTTGTATATCATTAAAAGTTTTATACCATTCCTTCGGAATTTTATGTAGTATTTCAGTCACTGTGATGCCTTAAAATCAGTAACTAGACAGTAGATTTTTAGAAGGTACCACAGGACCTTGTTTAAAAATGTTTCTTGTATTCCAGTGTTGAGATTTGCAGGTGTAGTAGAATGGACATTGCTACCACTTCTACGTGGCAACCTTCTTAGTGTGACTTTCTCCTGGAGCTTTGTCTTGGAGTATCAATTTGTTATTCCATTTTGAGGGGGTTTGTGGTTGTTACATGTGTAGGTTTACTGTAAATAAGAAGAGGAGATACATAAGGCCAAGTATGAGGAAGGCTTAGAACTCCTATTTCCTCTTTATGACATCTCACCACCCTCCATGTGTTCACCAATCTCTAAGCTCTCCAAAGCCCTTTGGTTAATGGCTCTTAAGGAAGTTCCACTACATAGGTATTAGTGACTGTGGCCACCAGCCCCCACCGTGAGGCTGTTCAGGAGCCTCAGTCACCATTCATTCATTAATATACAAAATGACATGTTGCAAGGGTTTTAGGAAATTTGTGCTACGAAACTAATGAAGAACAAAATACATATGTCTTGCATCACAGTATAATATGAGGTCAGACAGGAAGTAGCTCTACGTGCATGGACTTGAGGTCTAGCACTCAGCTCCATCAGTGACAGCTGAGTGACGCTGACAAACCCCGGCACACACTTCTCTCAATGGCAGAGGAATCACAAAACCAGCTTTACAAACAGTGCAGCCCTGGCCCAGAAATTCTTATAGTGTTGGATTATAGTGCCACCTCTTGTTCTGCATTTCTAACATGTTCTCTGGCAATGTATAGCACCTTGTCTAGGACTTACACCTTGAAAATCACTAGATTTAGCAGTAACTTATACCTGTACATAGTGTATCTTGATTCTTCATTTTCCCATTCCTCTCCTCTCCTCATAACACTTCTCCACCTCCTTATTTACGAAAGGTTTCTTTCCATCTTATCTTTCTTTCCTCACTTTTTCCCTCCCTTCCTCTTCTCTCCTCCTTAATTCCCCTTCCCATTTGAACCATTTCTTTCTATTTCATAGTATCTGTTATACATTTGGGTCCTTATTTACACTTTCAGTTTTTCACAGGGGAGAGACAATGCAATATTTATGCAATAGATGCAGAAAAAGCACTTGACAAAGTCCAGCACCCATTCTTGATAAAACACTACAAAGAGCTGTAATAGACGGTCTTTATCTCAACCTTATAAAACTACTTATGACAAACAAACATCATACTAAATGGTCAAAAACTGAAAGCTTTCCCTTTAAAATTAGGGACAAGACAAGGATGTCCACTATCACCAATTCTATCCTGTGTAGTTCTGGAAACATTAGCTAAAGCAATTAGACAAGAAAAATAAACAAATAAACATAGGAAAGGAAGAATTGAAATTATCATTATTTGCAGATGACTTGATGCTCTACCTAGAAGCCCACAAAATTCCACCAAAAGACTTGTAAATGTAATAATCGAATTCAGTTGTGTAGTTGGATACAAAGTCAACAAAATCAATAGCATTCTGGTACACAAACAACAAACTCCCTCGCACAGAAATTAGATAAACAACACCTTCTACAATAGTATACAAGAAATGCAGTATGCAGAAATAAATCGAATGAAGGAAGACATTTACGTTGAAAACTACAGTAGTCTGAGAAAAAAAGTCAAAGAGGATATCAGTATATGGAAAGCTATCCCTTGTTCTTGGGTTGGAAGAACCAACATAATGGCCATATTCGCAAAATAGTTATACCGATTTAATGCAATTCCAGTCAAAACACCATTAGCATATCTCACAGAACTAGAGAAAATCCTAAAATTCATTTGGAACCAGAAGACACCTAAAATAGCAAAAAAAATTCTAGGCAACAGAGGTCAAACAGTATGCATCATATCCCTGACTTGAAATTATCAGCACAGAGCACCATGATAAAAACAGCATGCTAGTGGCAAAAAAGCAGACCTGAGGATCAGTGGAACAGATTAAAAATGCAGAAACATCTCCAAACACATTTACCCAACTTATCTTTGACAAAGTGGCCAAACACCTTCACTGGAAGAAAGTCTCTTTAATTTATTAAAACTAGTGCTGGAAAAATTGGCTTTCCCTATGCCAAAGACTAAAACTAGACCCCATGTCTCTAAATGCACTAAACTAAAATCAAAATGGATTAAAGATCTAAACATTAAGATGGAAACACTAAATTTGTTCAGAGACAGAAAAGGTAGAACTCTCAAACACATAGGTGTAGGCAAAGACTTTATGCAAAAACCCTGATTGTCTAGGAAATATTACAAGGAATCAACAACTGGAGTCTCATCTTATTACAAAGCTTTGCACAGCAAAAGAAGTCACCAACAGAATGAAGAGACAACCCACAGAATGGGAAAATAATTTTGCCGGTTGTTCCTCAGATAAGGTACTAATAGCTTGAACATATAAAGAACTAAAAAAAAGCAGATCCCTCAAATTTAAAGACTCAGTCCAAAATTGGGTATCTGAGATGAATACACACTTCTCAGATGAAGAAGCAGAAAAGCCAAATAAATATATGAAAAATGTTCATAGTCATTGGTCACTTGAGAGATGCAAATTAAAACAACCTGAGATTCTGTCTCTAGAAAGAATGGCTGTCATCAAGAAATCAACCTATACAAGTACTGATAGGGCTGGGGGAGAAAAGAAACCCTTCTCCAGTGTTGGTGGGAGTGCAGACTGATGCAACCACTGTGGAAATCAGTGTGGAAATTTCTCCAAAAACTAAGACTAAAGGTCCCATTTGACCTAGCTGTTCCCCTTCTTGGTGTCTTTTTGAAAGACTTAAAAGCATCACATCACAGCAGTATAGGGATACCCATGTTTACAATGGCACAATTTGTAATAGCTACATCTTCGAGACAACCCAAATGCCCATCAAATGATGAGTAGATAAAGAAGATGTATGTTTTGTATAATGGAGTACTACTCAGTCAAAAACAAGGATAAAGTTAAGACAGTTCTAGGTAAACGGATGTACCTTGAGACCATACTCTTAAAGTGAAATAAATTAGTTTTGAGTTTTATTTCCAAATGGGCATTGTGGTGCAACTTCTTTGTAGCTTCTTTGGTTGTGATTAGTGAGTTTGGTAAGAGTGTATACAGTACAGAAACCAGAAAAACACAATACCTTTGCACATCACACAGTTGAGGCAGGTGTAATGTAGACAGTAGATTGTGCGTGATGCATGGTGTGCAGATTACGTCTCACTCCAGAATGGCTATCATCTTCCTACAGGGGCAGGAGCAGTCCCTATTGAATGTGGGTGTTTTCCCCAGGCACAGTTGAGGTTGTCCTTGTTATTTGAGGGTGCCTTTGGCCCTCACTGCTACAGTAGTGGTGAGGGCTCTGGAGCAGCAGTCTCTCTAAACATTGGTACCCACTCAGGTGCTTCAGGGGGAGATATAGGGGCAGGAATCAGGAATCAGGGCATCCCAGACCTCCTCTGTCATACCCAGTGTGTGGCCAGATGTGCAGTAGGGGTGGTATCCCATGTAGTGGGATACCAGACAGTTGTTTCGTTTTTTTTTTTTTTTTTTTTTTTTTTTTTGTGGTACTGGGGATCGAACTCAGGACCCTGCGCTTGCTAGGCAAGCGCTTATTCCACTGAGCTATATCCCCAGCCCTACCATACAGTTGTGTTAGCAGGATTTGGGCTGTTTCTTTCTGCTGCTACTGCAGCCATGTTCACCCAAGAGTAGGACCTCAGACCACCCCTTGCCATGCACATCTGGGTACAGAGTACCAGTGGCTTTTCTTCCCCTGATTCTTTACAGGTGCAAACCAGGGATCATGTAGGAGTAAGTTGCTGCTGGGGCCATGCAAATTCCTCTTAGCTAGTGGGTTCACAGAAGCAAGTGAGATTAGAAGTTTGTCTCCAGACCTTTTTAGGTTGTGCCTGTGGAGAGGGTCACAGCCAGAGCTGAGGTGCTGCTCAGTGTTAGTCTAGCAGTCCCCCTGGGGGTGGGGAGCAGTGGAACAAGGTTCTTTCCCTGCTTTGTTAGTGATCAGCACCCAGAGTCAGTGCTGGGAGCTGGAGTGGTAGGAACTCCCTGGCCAGCTGCCTTCAGTCTTGTGGTAGATGTGCCCCACACATGACTGGCTACTCTTGGTCTCAAAGGGCAGGGCCCCCGATCCCCTGGATGTTGCAGTAAACACTCCCCCCACTGCACATCACCATCTGGCCCCCCACACTGCTGTGCTCTCAGCCAGTCTTTCAGTCATTCCACTGAGGCAAGTCTGGTGTGTGAAACCAAGAAACCACTGAGCCCCTCTTGGAACGTGTGGGATCACAGAGATGGGGATAGGGAGGAGTTTCTAACCCTGAGAGAAGTCCAAGTTCAGACTGCAAGTGCCGTCCCACGGTGGCTCCTGGAGGTAGCACCCCAGGGGCTCACTGGGAGATGAAGTCACTTCCTTTTCCAAAGCTAGTTACCAGATAGGTGGTGTCAATCTCACCTAATAGCCAGGTTCTTTGCAGCCAGAACAAAGAATTGAGCAGGACCCACAGAAGTAGCAAGGACAGATATATATGAAAAAAATACACTCTACAGAGCAAGAGTGGACTGATGAGAACCCTCAAGAGTGAGTTCGACTCAAAGTAGCCCCATCTGCTTTAGGTTTGAGGTTAAAATCCACTTGGGAGAGTTCTGAGCAGACACACTCAGACATAGCAATAGGCAGTGATGAAGGTATATACTCAAGAATGGAGGGGAGACTTTATCTTTGACAAAGGGGCCAAACATGTTCACTGGAAGAAATATAGCCTCTTTAATAAGTCATGCAGGAAAAAATGGCACTCCACATGCCAAAGACTAAAACTGGACCCATGTCTGTCACCATGCACCAAACTCAAGCCAAAATGAATCAAAGATTGTCTTGGTTACTTTACTCTTGTTGCTGAGACAAAATACCCAACACCCAAAATGAAGAAAGGGAAAGTTTATTTAGCTTACAGTTTGTGGAGGTTTCAGTCCATACATGGCTGCTTCAGAGGCAGAGTGGTACATGGCAGAGGGCAAACGTCATGGCAGCAGAGCACAGCAAAAACAACCAGAGCAAAAGGGAGGAATGGCGGCAAACAGCCTCTTTCCTTCCCTTATATTGTAAACAGGCTACCCCCACCCAGGGGGCATGTACCTCTCACACAATCTCCATGCCTTCTTCTTCCACAGGCTCAGGATGTACCAAAGTAAGCACCCTGGCTTCCTGCTGAATCACTCAGCCAAACCTCTAGACTCCCCAAGTTGACACAATGTATCAACCATAACAAAGATCTAAATATTAAAACAGGTACAATCTCCTGGAAAGGAAAATAGGTAGAAAGCTTAAAGACATAGGTGTGGGCAGAGTTCATGAACAAAACTCAGAGTGCACAGGAAATACTTCAAAGACTGAACAATTGAGATATCTTCTTAAAAATCTTTTGCACAACAAAAGAAATCGACAACAGAGTGAAAAGACAACCCACCGAGCTGGAAAAAATTTTAGCCAGTTGTTCCTCAGACAAAGGACTTATATCTAGTGCATATAAAGAACTGAAAAAAAAATGAGACTGCTTAAATTCAAAGACCCAATCCAAAAATGGGCATCGAAAATGAATATGCACTTCTCAGATGAAGAAATAAAAAAGGCAAATAAATATATGAAAAAATGTTCAATATCACTGGTCATTTGGGAGATGCAAATTAAAACAACACTGAGATTCCATCTCACTCCAGAAAGAATAGCTATCATCAAGAAATCAACCAATAACAAATACTGGTTGGCCTGTGGTTGAAAGGAACTCTTCTCCACTGCTGGTGGGAGTGTACACTGGTGCAACCACCATGGAAATCATTGTGCAGATTCTTAAAAAAACCTAAGATTATCAGTTCCATTTGATCTAGCTGCTCTCGTTCTGTGCATCTTCCTGGAAGACTTGAAAACGTACCATAGTGTTATATGTGCATCCATGTTCACGGCAGCACAATTTGTAATAGCTAAATCCTGGAAACAATCCAAATGCCCATCAGTCAAGGAACGCATAAAAGATGTAGTCTTTTTAAACATGGAGTACTACTCAGCCATAAAGAAGGATAAATTTGAGACATTTATAGGTAAATGGATGCAATTAGAGACCATACTCATAAGTGAAATAAATCAGACTTACATGTGTAAGTGAGTCATCATATTGTCTCCCTGGTGTGAGAAACTGAAATAGTAAATAAGGTTCAAAATGTATAATAGATATTATGAAATGGGAAGAGACTGCTCAAAAGGAAAGGGGAACTAGGGTGAGGGAAAGGTGAAAGGAAGGAAGGAAAAAGAAAAAAACCAAGAAAGTTATACTACTAGTTTCTCTTAGTTCACTGAAAAGAAAGTTTTGTGCTAATGTCATCTGGAGATATTTTGTGCCCATATCTGGTACGCTGAGTACTTACTTTCACGATAACAATATACCATGTATTAACTCTTGTAACTCTATTATTTTGCTTTGAGATGTTTTCACATTACAGATAAAGGATGGAGGGCAGGCAGTGCAGAGGTGGCTGCAGCAGTGAGTTCCAGCACTGCTTCTCTCGTTTCCCTAGAATTGGGGAACGGTCAGGAGTTGGGCTAGTTGGGCTTCCGTGCAATCAACTGTTGAATCTCCACCCTCATATTGGGAAGGGAGTTTATAAAGGGTTATGGGTCTGGACAGAAGCGGAATGGCTGCTGAAGTCCACCGTGGTGGTCAAAACTACAATGATAATGAAATTAACATGACCGTCAGTTACCCATGCTTACTCTAAAGCAGAGAGAGCGTGTACTCCTCAGGCTCCCGCCGGAGGCCAGGTCAATGTGAAAAGGGCGGAAGCGTATTCTTCAGGCTCATGTCAGGCAGTTAAGGAGCCGTGGGAAGAGCAGGATACCCCGTGGTCTCCAGAAGCCAGAAGGTAGCCTGTCTGTTACGAACCTAAGGCCAGGCTGCCTCCCATATCGTTCATCTCCTGCCCCAGGCTTATGGTTTTTTGGTTTTGTTTTTAAATCTGTCTAGTATATGATCCGGTAAGGTTGTGGAACGTCCCCACAGCTAGGATTGCCAGTACCCACGAGGACAGCTTGCTGGGACTGTCACCAGTACTCTGCAGAGGGCAATGGCCCTGTCTCCGCCGTGGAGTCCAGGTGGCAGATGCTGGAATACTGCGTTGCTCTTGCTACGCTGCTATCGTCGCTTTCTGGATCTTACAAAGTTTCTATTTCTCTCCTGTCAAATGCCAGTGTTACCCAGGTGATCAGTCACTGCAAGGTTCAACCTTACACCTGGCTTTGTTGTTCTCTGTGGAGGAACGGGTGAGTGCTGGGTACATCTACACAGCACCTTGCAGCTTCAGACGTGCTTTACAGCCAAGAGAAGTTTACCTTTAAAAGAATGGTTCCTAAAGGCACACCACATGACCCACATTTCAGGAAGCATTTCCTGGTTTGCAGTGTCCTCCCCATAGGCCTCACAGGTGACAGATGCTGGATCAGAGTCCAAGGGCCTCCTGACCAGAGGATATGGATTTTGGGATATGGATCCCAAGATGGGCCAATAACACTTTTTTCTGAATGTAATCTTGAGGATTAGATGACTTTATTTATATTGAAACCCCAAACACAGAGCCCTACAGTCCTAGAGAGAGGGAAGTCTGGAGTATTGAAATGGAAGTGGGTGTAAAAATTCAAGGCACAAGTAAAGGGAAAGGAGGACCTTAGTTTTTGAGGCAGGTCCCACAGCTAACACATGGGAGTTGGGTAATTGGCAATCACACGTTCATAGAAAGGTGTTTCGAGATACATGTGTATAAGTCTGCTGTCAGTTATAGAAAAGATAGGAAGAGAGAAAGACAGCAAAGGAGAGGAAAATAATAATATGCTAAACATTTTCCTGAACCATTAGGCTAAAGAACATTAAATATAGACACAATCTCCAAGTCCATCCCCCTCAAATACTGTAAATGGAATAGCTTCTAGCTCTCAGCAAGGGGATGATTGCAAATATTTTGTCATGTTTCTCCAGAAATTTATTTCATCCTCACACATACATTTATAGTCTTCACTATTAAATTTCTTATTAAGTCATGACAAGGAGACTTAAAAACTGTGTTTTTGCCTTGTTTCTAGCTAGTTCTGTATGGAACTAGCTTTCAGTTTGAATCTCAGCACACAGTAACGTATGAAGAATGTCAATGCAGTTATCTCCTATAAGCTACTCTTGTAAGAAAAATTACTACTTAAAGGGGGTGATATACATGTCAAGTCTGCATCAGGGAAAAGAGAAATGTGTTTGATCACAGGGGTTTGGTATTGTGTGGTGATATATCTAACATGAATACAATTTAGAATTCTAAGTGAAGTTTTGACCGTCAATCCAGGCTGGAAAAGCATTTTGATAGACATAGCAAGGAAGTGACAGTGGATCATCAGCCTGCTTAGCTTATTTTTTTAAACTGCCACATGATTCTTCTTGCCCTGTATCATATATGAATCAAAAAGGTTTTAGCTCATAGACCAGAAATTCAATGCGTTTTCAACTAATCACCTCAAGGTGCACTGAATGTCCTTTCCACATTCATGTTTGTGGCTAACTGGGCTCCCTTGGTTGACATTCAAGATTTGTCCTACAGAAGGGACATCATTAATGAATGGCTTTAAAATGCAAATTTGTCAAGGTCAGAATTTCAAAAACAAAAGCTTGTTGATTGAATCTGCACTGCATTTTGTTTCTCTTGAACAGTTTGTTAGATTATCAATCCAAATTCTGATTGTAATTTTTTATGAATTATAAAACTCATTTCTTAGCCTTTGTCTCATTGAGCTTAATGTGAGAGTAAAATCTTTTGGACACAGAGGAGATGGGATATAATCACCACAAACAGTACAGATGTTGCATTCTGTGGGTGTGAGGTGTCCCAAAGACCTTGGCCAGAGGTTGAATTTCTGTAAAATGAATCCTGCTCTCTCACAGGCTCTCTCAGGGATATAGCTCAGTGGCGCAAGTGCCTGCCTGGTATAGGGGAGGTCTTGAGTTTCATTACTGGAGCCAAGGGAAGAAAAAGAGCTACATTACTTATGGAGGGCATCCTAGGAAGTCTCTTTCTAGCATATCACCGCTGGGAAATGTCCCCTCACCTGCAGGGGTGGGATCCTGAGTGCCATATTTTGATCATATGGTCCTGTCTGAATTTAATACAATCAAAAATGGACACTTGATCCAGCATAGAGAAATACAAGGACATTTTCTTTCCTAACAATTTAAAATCAAAACTTGGGCTTTTCACATTAAACTCTAAATCCATCCATGAGTGCCTTGATGGCTCCCCCTCAGTTTCCTTGAACAACTTGTAGTTTAATAGTATGTGTTCTAAGCCAGGTGTGGTGGTGCATACCTGTAATCCCAGCACTCAAGAGGGTGAAGCAGGAGGATTGTTGTGAGTTGAAGGCCAGGCTGGACTACATAGTGAGACCCTGTCTATAAATAAATAAATAAACCATGTGTTCTTATTGGTATCTATTACTTAAACCAAATTCATTTCTTGAGGGTAAATGCTATGGAGTGAACTGAAAATCTTGGCTCCCTATTTATGGCCCAGACCTTCTGAGACACTGTTCCAATGCTGTGATTTCCTGTGTGCTACTTCTGTTCAGCCTTTCCACTTACAGCCCCACACACAACTGCTCAGTCTCCGATTCCACCTCAGGCAAGCTTGCTCTGACCATACATACTTCTCTGAGGCAAAGAAACACCTTTGCCTCCTACTCTTAAGTTTAAAATGGAAGCAAAACAGCAGCAGCAGCCTTCTGCAGATGGGCCTTGCCCAGCTCTACAATTTACCTTCTACTCCGTCCCTTCACATACCCAAGGCTCCATTGAAATTTGAGCTTCTCTCTGTTCCCCATCCGCACTCTACATTCACAAATCTATGCTTTAGTTCCCTTGGGTGAGGGCTGGGTAAAGAATAGAGTTACTGCTGTTTTGCAACACATTTCCTTAAGAGGTACCATTACATCAAGTTTATGGTAATATGTTGTCATACAGGTTGTAAGAAAATGATAAGGCGATGCTTATCTTCATATAGATATGCCAAGCGTGTACAGCCCAGACCTTAAGGCTGTGCTATAGTTAACACAATCAGACAGGGAGGAAGAGACTCCGAGCGCTGAGAGCTGCTCGCTCTTCCATCCCTTCCAACTCACGGCGCATCTTTTGCCGCCCTTGGAGAGAAGCTGGCTGTGCTTTCCCTTTCTATGCCACCTTCTTCATTTTATCTGTGTCAGACTTAAAATCTACCCATCCTTTAAGATGCAGAGTAAATCCTTTGTCTTTTTTCTTTTAACCAGAAATCAAACTCACAACTTCAGGCTTGCCAGGCAGGCACTTTGTCCTTTATAAATTCTGAACTCTCTAGCAGTAAGTAATCTGTCCTTCAGAATTTCTTTTCTGAGTTTTTTTTTTTTTTTGCGGTACTGGGGATCGAACTCAGGACCCTGCGCTTGCTAGGCAAGCGCTTATTCCACTGAGCTATATCCCCAGCCCCTCTTTTCTGAGTTTTAAGAATAAAGGAAGAAAACATATTAACAAACAGGCATCCATTTACAAAATAGCATGAGCACAACACAAACAATACAGAGTTACAGACAAAGTGGCAGGAAATTAACAATGGTTGTTGCATTATGTACTGGTATCTTCAAAGTGGTTTCTCAGGAAAACAAATAGACACATGCAATAATGATCAAACCACCAATCATTAACTGTTCCTTTCAGTAAAGCAATACAAGACAGTAGTACAACTGTTAGCTATCCTGTATATATGTACGTATATAATTTCCCCTTCTTTCCTTTCTCCTTTCCCACATCCATTACCCATTACTTCTGAGCATTTTCCTGTCATTTCATAATGTCTATCATACCTCCTACTTTTTATTCACTCTTTCAAGTTATTACAATAGTGAGACAATATGTTGCTTGTGTATGCACATCTGATTTATTTCACTTATGAGTATAGTCTCTAGTTGTGACTATTTATCTATAAAAGCCTCGAGTTTATCTTTCTTTATAACTGAGTAATATTGCATTGTATAAAAATACCACAAATTTTTATTCAATCCTCAGTGGAGGGACACTTGAGTTGCTTCCACAATTTAGCAATTACAAATTGCACTGCTATGATCAAGGGTGTACATATATCAATGTGATATGATGTCTTCAGATCTTCTGGGAAAATACCCAGAAGGGGAATAGTCGGGTTGAATGGGACATCTAGACCTAGTTTGCTAAGAAATCTCCAAACTGATTTCCACAATGGTTTCACCAGTCTGCATTCCCACCAGCAGTGAAGAGTTCCTATTTGTCCACAGCCTCGCCAGCATTTGTCATTGGTTGGTTTCTTAATGCTCGCCATTCTTACTGGGGTGAGGTGAAATCTCAGTGTTGTTTCAATTTGCATTTCTCAAATGACTAAATATGTTGAACATCTTTTCATGTATTTTCCATTTGTATTTCTTTATCTGAGAAGTGTGTATTCATCTCAGATGCCCATTTTTGGACTAGATCTTTGAATTTGGAGGGACTGATGTTTTTAATTCTTTATATGTTCTAGAGAGAAGACCTTTGTCCAAGAGACGGTCAGATAAAATTTTTTCCCAATTTGTGGGTTTTCTTCTTACTTTGCTGGAGATTTCTTTAGATGTGCAGAAACTTCTCAGTAGGATGAGATCCCAGTTGTTGATTCTTTGAATCATGGCAGTTTGGTTATTGCTCATGAATTCTCTGCCTATCCCTGTGTCTTCAAGGTTTTTACCTACTTGCTCTTCCAATAGATTTAGTGTTCTGTTTTAATACTGAGATTGTGATTCATATTGACTTTGAGTTTGGTGCATGGTTACAGACTTTGGTCTATTTTCAGTCTTTGGCACGTGGCAAATCAGTGTTTCCAGCACCATTTATTAAAGAGGCTATCGTTCTTCCAGTGAGGTTGTTTGTCCCCTTTATAAAAGATTAGGTGGCTGAGTGCGTTTGTGGTTGTGTCTGTGTCTTCCAGTCTGTTCCATTCACCTTCTCTTCTGATTTTTTGGCCAATACTGTACAAAGTACAGTAGCTTTGTAGTATACTTTCAGGTCAGGAATTTTTTTTTTAAATAAAAGTACAAAAACGTATTAACAAACAGACACCAATTAGCATAAAAAATAGTACAATCACAACTAATCTATAGACAAGGTGACATGGTCTCAACAGTGGTTATTGCTTTATCCATTGATATCTTCAAAGTGTAAATATATGAACCCATGTACAGACACGTAAAATTGGTCAGACCATTAATCCTCTCAACAACAGAAAAACACAAAAACCAAACATCCAAAGACAGAACACAAAACAGGCGAACAACAACAACAACAACAAAAAAGCCCACCAATAGTTGCTGCTTTGCATATTGATATCTTCAAAGTGTGTGTTCAGGATAATACATACAGACATACAATATTGATCAAATAACCTGGCATCAATTATTCCTTAGCATTAAGTGATATAATACAAGAGTAGAACCATGTTAGCCCTCCTGCATATATGCATATTCATATATACATGCATACATTTTTCTCTTTTTCTTTTCTACTTTCCTTCGTCCCATCTGTTCTTTGTTTTTGAACAGATTTCCTTCATGTCTCTTAGTTTATATTCCCACGCTCAGGTTCTTACACCAGTGATACAATGCGTTGCCTGCACATGTACCGCTGATTTATTTCACTTATGAGTATGGACTCCAGTTTTGTCCACTTGCCTACAAAGTTCCCAAAACTGTCTTTCTTTATAGCTGAATAATATTCCATTATATAAAAATTCCACAATTTTTTAATCCAGTCTTCTGTGGATGGGCACTTGGGTTGCTTCCACATTTTAGCTATTACAAATTGTGCTGCTATAAACATGGGTGCACATATATCAGAGTGATGTGATGTTTTCCGATCTTCTGGGAAAATACCCAGAAGAGGAATAGCTGGTTTGAATGGAACCTCTAGACCTAGTTTGCGGAGAAATCTCCAAACGGCTCTCCACAGTGGCTGCACCAGTCTGCATTCCCACCAGCAGTGTAATAGAGTCCCTATTGCTCCACAGCCTCGCCAGCATCTGTTATTGGATGACTTTTTCATACTGGGCAGTCTTACTGGGGTGAGATGAAATCTCGATGTTGTTTTTATTTGCATTTCTCGAATGACTAAGGATGTGGAACATTTTCTCATATATTTATTTGCCACATGCATTTCTTTGTCTGAGAATTGTGTATTCATCTCAGATGCCCATTTCTGGATTGGGTCTTCGAATTTGGACAGGTACATGTTTTTTAATTCTTTGTATGTTCTAGATAGAAGACCTTTGTCTGAAGGACAGCCAGCTAGGATTTTTTCCCAATTTGTGGGTTTTCTTTTTACTTTGCTGGTGATTTCTTTAGATGTACAAAAACTTTTCAGTAGGATGAGGTCCCAATTATTGATTCTTTGAAGTGTTTC
>PVLD010029939.1:0-17438 GCA_004027595.1 Dinomys branickii
CACTGGTGTAAGAACCCGAGCGTGGGAATATAAACTAAGAGACATGAAGGAAATCTGTTCAAAAACAAAGAACAGATGGGACGAGGGAAAGGAGAAAAGAAAGAGACAAAAATGTATGTATGTATATATGAATATACATATATGCAGGAGGGCTAACATGGTTCTACTATTGTATTATATCACTTAATGCTAAGGAATAGTTGATGACGGGTTATTTGATCAATCTTGTATGTGTTATCCTGAATATACACTTCGAAGATATCAATATGCAAATCAGCAACTATTGGTGGTTATTTTGTTGTTGTTGTTGTTGTTTGCCTGTTTTGTTTTCTCTCTTTGGTTTTTTTGTTTTTTGTGTTTTTCTGTTGTTGAGAGGATTAATTGTCTGACCAATTTTGCATGTCTGTATATAGGTTCATATATTTACACTTCGAAGATATCAATGGATAAAGCAATAACCACTGTTGAGATCATGTCAGCTTGTCTGTAGATCAGTTGTGATTGTACTATTTTTTATGCTAATTGGTGTCTGTTTGTTGATATGTTTTTGTACTTTTATTAAAAAAAGAAAGGAAATTTCAGACTAATGAAAGAAAATATAATGTACTGGTTAAGTAAACGTTTCCAACTTTATTATTTAGTGTTTGAATGATTTGGGTCAACCAAGCCTGATTTCCATAAAGCTGGAATGATAGCACACATTTCCAACAGAGCTCTAGGGAGTAGTTTGTGATGGTTACAATGTAATTAAGACATAAACATGTGTAACAAGCACACAAGTATTAAGACAAAGATATTTTCAATAATCCTAGAAAGGTAAAGTGTGCTATTGCTTTTATCCTAGCACCTTACACATACAACACTAACTCACTGTGCAAACAGTTTATCTTTAAAAATTAGATATAATAAGTTAGCTTCATATGTCAAAGTACATAAAATATTACCTGTCATCATTAGGAGAGTCCAGGCTTATCATCTTTTAATACTTAATGCTTATTAAAAAGTGCTGTGGGGGCTGGTGATATAGCTCAGTGGAATAAGTGCCTGCCTAGCAAGCGCAGGGTCCTGAGTTCAATCCCCAGTACCGCCAAAAAAAAAAAAAAAGTGATGTGAACTTAATGGCTTAGGACACAATTTATCACCCTACAGTTCTAGATCTCAGCAGTCTCAAATCAGTTTCCCCTAGGGTGCCAGTAGGGATCGCTCATTCTTGAGGCAGAGAAAAAAAACTGTATCTTTGCCTTTTTCAGTACCTGGTGGCCAATTTTATCCCTTGGCTTCTGACCCTTTCCTCCATCTTGAAAACCCATCGCTCTTGTCTGTTTCTGTCGTCAAAATTTTCAAAGTCTGATTGCTCCTGATTACCTTTACAGGACTAAAGCTGTCCAATTCAGGCCTCAGACTCAAGATCCTTAATGTAATCATGTCTGCAAAGACCCTTTTGCTTAATAAATTAGTATTCACAATTTCTGGAAAATAACAGATAAAGACTTCAGGAGACATTACTCAGCCTACCATGCCCATATAGGGTGTATAAGAAATGCTAAATTTTTAAAAGGTATAATGCAGTAGAGTACACTGAACAATTTGTTTAAGGATAGTTCCATCAATTTGCAGTGCAAAAGGACATCAGGATCTTTTTTTTCTGGCGGTACTGGGGATTGAACTCAGGACCCTGCACTTGCCAGGCAGGCACTTATTCCACTAAGCTATATCCCCAGCCCTAAGGACATCAGGATCTTGTAGTGACCAAGGCTTTGTAAAAATGAACATGGGTCATCTCTGTTATCATAAATACATGTGTCAATTTGTTAAAACTTGAAACTGATAAAGACTAAAAGGTTTTTTCCTCCTAATAAAGATAAAAAGAATAAAGCTGTCTGCTAGGTATTGAGTTTGTAAAAAACAGACTTTTGAAAAAAATTTTCCTCCAAAACCTAGAAGAAAAAAGTAATATCCCTATTTTCTGGAAGGGAACAGAGCATCTAGGAAAGTTTATGATTTTCCCTCAGATGTACCACTCCCACCATTCAGGTACCAATGTGCAAGATGAGAAACACAACGAAGAGAGACAGACCTCAGAAACTATACTCATTTGGAATTATTTTTCCTAATAAGTAAAGTATGGATTAACTCTGTAGGAAGATGAGAAAATCCTCCCCACAAAACCTTAATATTGAACATTGACCTTATGACAATCAATCCACATTATGCAAGTACTGGAGAGCCTCAGATTTGAGTCAAAACAGATCATGTGAAGCAACCTCTGCTAGGTAAACATCTGCTTCCAGAACTGAGCCCAGAGATGGAGTTCAGATGTGTTCTGTACCAGAAACCCCAGAATCCCCTTGGAATGCCAAGACACAGACTGTGGTCATATGGAGAATCTGTAGGACAGCCAATGTTATTTACAAATGACATGTGGAACAGAAAGTCATTACTTAACTAACTTTGAATATGAAGCATCCAAGAAATTTTCCATTGTACCAAAAGTGGAATTACAATATATTACAAAGTTTGACTAAATTTAAGAAAAAAATGGAGATAAGACAGAATAACAAGAATTTCAATATGAACCTTATTAAACAGGATAAATAAAATTACTTTTACAAAAAATAAATTACATTTTCAGCATGGTTTTTGCTCTGAAGACATGAAATGAAAAGAAAATGAAATGTTATATAACTTATAAATGATAGTTGATAGATCTGGTTAACTGAGGTAGTTTATCATTTAGCTACCTTTAAAAATATGGTAAGATTATCTGATTGTAAAACATGTTGTAATTGGATTAATATAATTAATATCATCTCAAGCCAATGAAATATTCTGTCCAATTACTTGACCAAGTTCAAGTTAACTTAGGAAACAGGAAATGCTATAGAACAATATTTGTTATTTTTAAGAACCTGCTTTTTTCAGTCTGTGGATAATACTGAACATCGAGCAACTGGGTATTTGAAAAAGTAAAACCAGACATGTATGTGGAAGCTCCAATGGTTATTTAGGTTTTTTGCATTGATTTGTTTGGCAATGGCATTTTAAAAAGTATTTGAAGGGAGACAAAACATACTCTGTTATCTCAGTGCACTGAAGAAAGATGTTTCTTGTATTACTCAGAAAATCTAGCCTTCAATTACAAAAACAAAGATGTTTGTTTTCTTCTGGCGATTCAGATGAAACATCTGTGGCGTGATTGGTGTGTTTAATAAGAAAGCAGCTGTGCTCCTCTGCACCCAGCTTTTAGAGAACATTCAGAGATGTGGACAGTCACATCATGGCTTTAAGCACTCTATTAACTCCAACGATGTGTGTCATCTCATGGGAGTCATGGCCAAGGGAGAGAGTGCTCTATTCATGATGTTTGGGAAAGAATTTGTTCTGTCTTTCATTTGCCACTGTTTTCAGTATGGCTGTTTGTTACACTGAAAAGCTCTGAACTGACTTCAGAGGTCTGTCTCCTGTGAGATGCTTCAGTCTAGATACCTTATCTCCCACACATTTACACACATGCTCCTTACTCTGTAAAGAGACAGATATTTTCTAAAGGGCATGATGTCCAATCACATTTTATGACAGTTCTCACTCCTGGTATGCCATATGTAAATCATGGAAATGCATAGTCCCTATTCTACATATACATATACATATGTGTATCTTATATATACATATATGTATATCCTCATATACATATATTCTGTATATACATATTCTATATATACAGCTTAATCAACTGCAACAGAATATCCACATTATCACTATGCTACAATTTCAAAGAACAAGCTATTGCATGAAATAATTAAGCAGCTCTGGAGCTTGATTATTATTATAGTGAGTTATTTGTAGTAACAATGTCTACTGTTTTAAAAATGAGCTTGTATTGTATCTACTATCTGTAAGTTGACCTTTCTGTTAGACATGAACCACTAGAAAAAATGAAAGAATGTTATTCTCATTTAAATGGTCAAATTTTCTGGCAGTGGAGCTCAGAAATCTGGAATTGCAGTCCTACAGATGACTGTGATTCACACCAAAATCTGGGAATCACAGATACAGATTTTTTTAAATTAAAAATTGCACTACTTTAGAGAGTGTTATATTGTAGTAGTCGGTGTGAGCAGAACCCCAGGGATAGCATGGGAGACAGATATTGGGCACCTGCTGACAGCAGCTGTGCCCAGCTCTCCTAGCTAAATTGTCCCTGTGTCACCATCATCAAGAGAACTGTGAGGAAGATTTCATGATCCGGTACACCCACTCATGCTTCCTCCCACTAGCTTACATGTAAGATAAAAGCTTCCGGTTTTATATGCTGGAAGGATATTTTGGAAAAAAACAGATTTTGCAATCTGCTCACCTACCAGGTTTCACCTTGTGATATTTCCAGAGCAGGGTGACCTTTTATGCATCTGACCGACCCCCTGAGCAAAAGAAGGATCCACAGCGCTCAAAGAATCCATAACAGGTACTCCTGCTATCTGTAGATTCTTATGTCTCCATTATTTTTTCACTTTAAAATGGTTTGAAGGAGAATTGGTAGGAAGACTACTAAAAGAAACCGAAATGCCTGCTATACCATCATATGTGTGTGCAGCCTCAAACAGGAGCAGGCTTTGTTCCAACAGAGTTCTGTGAAGTTCTGGCTCTGCAGAGAGATGCCTCACTCAGAGAGTTGGTTAAATGTGGATTTCTCAGCCCTGCCCAAAGAGTTTTGTCTGTGATGCGGCTTTTTGTATTGTAACAGCCCTTCTAAGAGATTGCGTGCATTTCAGAAAGTGCTGCCTGGCACGGTTCTCCCTGCTGTGGACACCAAAACTTCAATTTCAATACTTATTTTTATATATCTATCTGTGTTAATGGTTGAAAGGGTTTAGTAAGTCTGGATATTGTAGGAATAGAAATAATTAGTAGAGAATTCCTGAACCCACAATTGGTGGTAAACCATATGCACTAAAAACAGATTAGATACTTAAGCAGATGCCCATAATGTAACTCAATAATATGCATGGGATGATAGTTTACCCCCTTAGAAGACTAGTTAGATACTGGCTAAAAATAGTGAAATCATATCCATTCGAACCCCAGCAGCACTCTTTTCCCCTTCCAATGGTTTATTAGCGAAGTTTCTTCTCTTCCTGCTAGGTTCCAAGTACCACACATACATTTCAAAATAAGTATTTCCTTATGTCAAAGCTTTCACATTAATTACAAAAGTTTTATTATTTTTGTCTACAATCACTCCAAAGCTTTCATCTTAATTTTTAAAAATGTATTATTTTTGCATACAATTACACCCAAAAAACTGAATTAGTTCATTTATCAAACACCATCCTCCTATAACAGCAGCTGTCAGTCCCCAGCGTGTATATGGATTAGATATACATGGGTCAGTGTGAGTCCGTGAGGAAGTCCGGCACTCGCTAGAAACATTACTAAATGTCTTTTACCACCGCAGTGGGTCCGGATCTTAGCAATCTCTCTCTCCCCCTCTTCTCTAGCTCCCTCTGTCCCTCTGTCCTTCCCTCTCCCTGTCTCTGTTTTTCCCCTCTGACTCTTTGTCTCACTCTCCTTATCTTTATACTCTAGTTCTATGATTTTTTCTCTCATCTTTCTAAACATTTTTCAATGCTGGGTTTTGCCCAGATTTCACTACCGAGAGTTACGCTTATAAAGGAGGGCTGGTTTTGTTAGGAGAAGTTGAGTTTACCCAAAACAATCCTTCCTTGTGATAATTTACTATAGCAGAACCAATATGCCGCATGCCTCTCAGAGGTTTTCCTCTAAACATGTACAATTTTAAGAGATTCTAATAAGGCAGGGCTCTGCTTTAATTTATATGAACTATTGGAATGGGTTTTAAAATTACATACATCATGCTATAATATAATGACCATACAACTCACATTATAATTTCACTTGTAGAAATGAATGCTAACAATTTTAATCATGTATTCCTACCTAAATGACTCAAAAGTATTAACATAATTTTACAAGGTTTGGGGCACTCTAACACCCAGAGGTAGATAAAGTTTTGTAGAATTATAAGACCTTAATTCTCTGTCTTTGCCTTTCAGTAAATACCAAAGGGATTCATCACCAGAAATATGGTTTAAATTTAACTAAGGCTGGAATATAGAAAGAAACGATGTAGTAGGTGAACACATACAGAAACTGACTTCTACAGAAAGTGCTGCATGAGAAATAATGAATAGTATCCAAAACCGATGGACTTTCATTCTTTCTATTAGCACATGTTTGTGGAACATCATGAGAACATTCCCTGTGGGTGACTCGGTGGACATGACAGGCCTTAACTACACTCGTACCCCCTTACCCTCCCCTTTCTTTTCTCTTAGTCCGCCTGTCATTTGCAGACGGTTTATCTCCCCCTTTCCTATTATCTCTCTCTTATTTTGCTCTTTCATTTATTTGTCCTTTGGGTTTCTTATATACGAGAACTATAAAATGTTTAAAATGTGTGTCTGATTTATTTAGCTTAACATTAGGAACTCAAGCTGCACCTGTTTTCCTACACGTGACTTGAATTTTATCCTTCTTGATAGCAGCGTTGTACTCCACTGTGTATAAATACATTTTCTTTATCCATTCAGCTACTGCTGGACACAGAGACAGACTGCAAGATTTAGCAATTATGCATTATGCTGCTATCAACCTGAGTAGACATATGCCACTGTCACGTGATGTTTTAAAGTCTTTTGGAAAGATACCTAGAAGGGGAATAGCTGGGTCAAGTGGAATTTCTATTTTAATTTTTTTGAGGGATCTTCATATCAATTTCCATAGGGGTTATACTAGTTTACACTTGAATCAACAATGTAAAGTTGTTTCTTTTTCTCTGCTGCCTCATCAGCATTTATTGTTTGATTTCTTGATACTAACCATTCTTTCTGTAAACTCAGCGTTGTTTTAATTTGCATTTCTCTAATGCCCAGAGATATTGAACATTTTTTCATGTATTTATTGGTCATTTATACTTGTTCTGAAAAGCATCTATTTATTTCAATTGCCCACTTTTTAATTTTTTATTTTGGGGGCGTCTAATTTTTTGACACTTTTATGTATCCTAGGTATTTTTGTTTTATTAACTAGAAATCAACCTAGGATAGGAGATCTCTTCTGTTTGGCAAGGCAGGGGAAGATCACAAGGTAGCAGAAAATAAACAGGAGTTGTTTTAAGAAAAATCAAGCTTCTACCTAATACCACATATTCTATACAGATGTAAAGCAAACAGTATTTGCTGTAATAAAAGCAGCTAACAATGAGAAAATATTTATGTATATGGTCTTTGTAAATATTCCTTCATCTAATAGAGCAAATCTTGTCACTTGAATATTATTCACATTTTATGGAAAATTGAGAATTAGAGAGACTGAGTGATTTGCCTAGAAATTGTCATCTTATGAAAGGCTGAGCTTGAATTGTACCCCTGTTTTTTTATTTCAGAGGCTGTGCAGCGACCCACCACCTGTTTTACTCACTGACTAGGAAATAGATGTGTGTACCACAAGTGTATCCTACAACATTACATTTTTATGGGCATAACATTAAAGAGTTTGAGAAGGAAAACACACAACAATCGTGTTGCTCTGTCCATCCTCCGACCCTTCCTTGGAGATGCCTCAGTTCAGACGACCTCTCTTCTCTCTAAAAAGATGCACATTGCACACACTTGTTTGGGGCAAATTATTATAAGCCTCTCCGTATATATTAAAATTTACTTCTCTCTCACAGGAAAGCAGGATGTTATTACAAGTAGAACTGAGAAGAGAAAACTAAAAGAACAGTGTTCAACATCTGACAATATTTATTAAGGCAAGATCATTAATCTTTGAAAGGATCCCATCTACAAAAATATGAGTAAGACTTCTTCCACCTACATTTTAAAGACTGCTCCCTCCAACTAACAATCCAGGGCATAAATGTACTTAAAAAAGAACTGTGACTGTGCTTTGTGGTGGGCCTCATGTACCGACACAAACACAGCCCTAATTCTCAGGAACCTTAGACTCTATTACAAGGACCATTGTATAAAAAACTGCAATGATAATTAAATTGAATGATGCCCATGCATATAACCTTTTAGAAAGTTAAATAATAATATAAATGCAAGTTAATTGTTACTCTTTTTTCCTGATTGTATATGTTTAAGATGCTAGGAAGCAGGGTTTGTCATATATTGACTAGTCCTGACTCTTCTGCATGGTCATATAACACATATTAAGATTTTTTGAATATTTTACTGTAAATATGGTTTAACAATATTGAATATATTTTTCTAAAAATAAAAAATTGATGGTAAATATATCATTTTTTAAAAGGAGTTTCACTTTTTGGCTAGTATTTGAGATATCTCTATAACCTTATTCATAGTGTAAAAATTTATTTATTTATTGTGTGGGAGGCAGCTCAGCAGCTGAACCGGAGACCAATCACACATGTGGGGCTAGAGCAAGGCTAACCCCAAGAACACAGGGGGCCCAAGGTGGGCCAGGTATACAAGTTGTTAGGCAGAGGGGTTTCACCTGACACCACCCGGCTGAGTGTATCAATAAAAGGGCTGCAGTCGCTGGGCTGCTCTTTCCCTCCCAGCAGGTGAGGGGGCTCCGCATGCCCTCAGCTTTCTGCATTCTGACTCTCATCCTCCTTTCTTCATCCTCCACCATTCTCTACCCCAGGAACTTCAAGACTGTGCTGGATGCAGCATTTTTGGACATGCTGAACTTTTATATTATACTATTTATAGTAAAAGCATGTTACATTTTTATTTACATGATGGTTGTGTTTACAACAAAAATTAGGACATTTTCTTATTTCAGAGTGTTCTAAAACAATACATTTCATAAATCGTTCCTTTCTGTCACTGCTGATCACCAGCCACATAATATTCACTAAGTTCAAAGTACTGAGAAGTTGCATAGTTTAATTCATAACAAGAGGGCTAGATTTCTTCGATTCTTTGCGGCTTTCTCCAAAAGAAGGAAACCTTGTTACCAGGTTACATCTGTGCAGAGGTCACCACAGAGACACAGATTTCTACAGAAATCCCTGCCAGACTGTATCCCTACATTCCAAGTAATGAAAAACGTGCCTAATCCTACTCAGAGCTCTGTTCTTCACACTTAGCTCGTGACTGAAACTTCCCGAAAAGCCTTACATGAAAATGATGCCAGTAGAGGCCCTTTTGTTGCTCCTCATCTTTCACAAAAGGCCTTCTACTACGACTGCGATACAACTGCAGCACAAAATGCAACGTGCGCTTATCCGTTGTGAAGAAACCTATTGTTTTACCAATGATTTTAAATCAGGTCTATATTTGTAGGTGATCAAAAATCACTTCAGCATCTACTGAAAGTATGTGGTAACTTTATCCTTACAATTCTAATTGGGTAAATTACAGTAATACGTCTTCTAAAATGAAACCTGTGATTAACTTAAATTTAAAATTAAACCTGTGTTTGTTCTTACAAATAATCATAATGTTGCTTTATTATTATAGTATATTACTATTTTTCTTGATATTTTCTTCAGAATTTTGGCACCAATATTCATTTGATAGAAATTCCTGAATAAAACATCCTCCTTTTTCTCCTTTTATTTTCATATTTTTTGTCTGTTTTTCCAAGACTTTTGAATCCACACTGTGAATGCTCCTTTAAGATGTTTTTCTTATTTTTCAGTGTTCTAAGACATTTTAAATCGTGGTTCAATAATCTGGTCTTAACCTTTTCAAAAAGCTCAGCTGTGATACTTCACGGGCACAGTGCAAGACACTGAAATGTCTATTCTTAGACTCTGTTCCTCATTATTACATGTAGAATCTTTTCATTTTCTCTTAATTCTTAAGCCCAATATTCAAACACTGTGTATCAAAATTCTGGAAGGTAGCTGAAGTACTCAGGATTAAAATGCAGCTTCAGAAGCACATAAGAGAAATGTAAAAATATTAATAAGAATTCAATGCAAAAATAATTTTTAAAAAATGACATAAAAGATGCAGCCAAAAAAATTTTTAAAAAGGGAGAAAGGAGGGAGGGAAGGAATGAGAAAGTACAAGTTAATGTGCTAAGATGGATAAAAATACAGAGAAATGATCTTCTGTTTAAACAAAATCTAAAAAACACTGGCAAATCCAGAAGACAGGTTAATGAAAATGAAAATTTGAATATATAAAAATACAATGTGATTCTAAGAGGATTCTTAATTATAAGGATATATTATGTTAATTTGAAAATAATAGAAAAATTAAGTAGATTCTTTTCTATAAAACATAAAATATGACTTGTAAAGAAGCAGATATTAAAAGACTTAAAGTGAATAATTTAAATTAGTAACTTCAAGTGAACTAATGCTAGAAAAAATTACAGGCAAGTTTTACCAAACATTCAGAAGGCAGCAGTCATCTACTTTCCCAGAGAAATGAGGGAAACAGAGAATTAAACTTCCCAAACTCATTTTAATGGCTAACATAACCTTAATACAAACCTAAGAATAACACACACAAAAAAGTATAAGATTCCATTCCTAGATATAACAGCAACAATTCTACATAAGACATTTAAAGCAAAATTCAGCAATGTGTATATGTATAATGTTCAAACAGGGCTTGCGTCAGCTACATAAGGACTGCTTATCTTGGCAACTCACAACATGAACACATTAAAAGCCAAAACATGATATTTGTAGAATTTTCACATGAATTCATAAGAAAATTAATATGGCTTCCACATGTAAATAAAGAGACAACCCATTAAATTGAAAGTGGGAAACACTACAAGTATTTAAACCACAGAAGAGACAAGAAAACCAACTTTCAACTTGCTATAAACTACTCCCGTTGGAAACAAACACTGTGAAAAGTTTTGGTGCAAAATATTGATTAAAGATCAGCACTTCCACCAGCAAGGTGAGGTGTCAC
Source organism: Dinomys branickii (assembly GCA_004027595.1). Taxonomy (NCBI): domain Eukaryota; kingdom Metazoa; phylum Chordata; class Mammalia; order Rodentia; family Dinomyidae; genus Dinomys; species Dinomys branickii. The sequence continues at coordinate 10,938 of PVLD010029939.1, forward strand.
TTGACCAAAGGAGAAGCTGGGCTCTGCTGCAAGCCAGAAAATTATGTGGGAGCAGAAAAGAGTGCATTAGAGTTATCCTGTGGCTGGACATTTACACCAACCACCTCTCCCTGAATCAAGGTGTCTACTCTACAAAGGATGTCACCCCCATCCTTTTGGCTCTCTGCAGCTGAAGAAAACACTAAACAGGTCAGTGACGGAGGCTGTCTGCTGATCTCACGGTCCTCCACCAGGAAGCAAATGCTTCCTTAATGGAGGGTCTAGGTGATTCTCCCAGGTCTACACCAATCTCTTCACTGCAACTTTGCATAGGCATTTCCACAAATTTACTTTGGCCATAAGAATAAACTAAAACATAAGGATTGAAAAAGTGAAAAATATAAAAAATGGTCAACTTTATTTCAAGAGCAACAAAGGGACTGCACAAGTTGAAATCTGGCCCAGTGGCCCTGCCCCTTACTAGTTGTGTAGCTTCAGTCAAATTAATTAATATGTCTGTACTTAGATTTTCTTATACATAGAAACTGGGGGTGATAATAACTGCCATTTGTATCCTTCATTTCCTTTGTTTAATTAATCTGTGGGAACCCCTTTCTTTAAAAATGGAATGTAGATATGACAAACATAGCACCATTATCACAAAATTGATTAAATGAGCTGCTCTGTTAAAGTATGTTTTTCAAAGGAAGTGAGGTCTCAGTAAATGAGTAATTATTGTTTTTATTTTGTACACACAATATGATTAGTCTATATAGTAGAACATCAAAAAACTATTAGAAATTATTATTGAAGTTGCTAGGTGGAAAATCAACATGTAAAAATCAATATACATCTGCAATAAATATTTAGAGGACTTTTTAAAATTTCTCATTTACAATCACGACAAAAACTATAATAATCCTGGGAATAAATCCCAAAACAACTCAGTGAGATCTTCATAGAAAAAATTTAGAACATCATAAAAGCACATAAAAGTACTGAACAAGTGGAGTCTATGGATCTAAAGGCTCTATCATAAAAACGACAGTGCTCCCAAAATACACTATGAGACCAACACACTTCCATTTCCAACCGTGGTGTAAGTCAGAAGTCGTGGAGGAAAGAGTTGTCACACGCAAAGGCACAAGCTATAAAGACGTGTCAGAGTTAACAGAAGGAAGCCATCACCTCTGCCAGCTCTACCGCATCCACCGCTGCCTCCCAAGCCTGATGCCGAAGAGGAGGAATGAGGTTACAGGAATCCAGGGCGACCTGGAAACATGCAATAAGCTGTGCTCATGCTGCATGTAGCCACTACCACAGCTGTCAAGAGGCCAAGCGGAGACCCAGAGAATGAATTCTCCTCCCATTCTCTCCCTCTCCCCCAATCTCCCATTAGCTGGTGTCTCACATTAGCTAAACTCAATCAGAAATCAGAAGGCAAAGAAGCACAGGGCATGCAGAACCGTGGAGAAGGGGTCTAAACAAGCAACCAAAGAACACCCATCACACAGAAGGTTTTATGATACTTAAGTAGACCCTCAAGTAGTATGGAAAGGTTTCTAAGAACAGGTAAGGCAATTTTGAAGAGTAATAAAGGGAGCGAAATGTATGCTAACAGGGAGAAAGACTGTTTATAATGTTAAAAATTAAACATTGGCAAATAAAACAATAGAACAGAATTGAGAATCAAGAACGGATGTAAATATACAGAATTTAGATAGCCAGAGTTAGTCTTATAAATCAATGGAAAAAATAAAGCTAGGACAATTGACTACAAATCTGGAAGGAGAGGCAAGGGAGGGCCCATCCCTATTTCAGGAACCATCACAAAAATAAAGGGCCACAGACCTTAATATGAAACATAGTTGAAGTTTAGTGAAAGATAGGTGAATATCTTTATAATCTTTAAGAAAAGCTTACTCAAATAAAAAATATGTTTATAAAGAAAAAGTGGTTCAGCCCCCAGGGTATGCCAGGCACTCCACCCGGCCCCTAGAGCTCCACCCGGCCCCCGGGGCATGCCATGTGCTTCTCCCAGCCCCCGGGGTGTGCCAGGTGCTCTGCCCCACCCCTGGAGCTCCACTCGGACCCCAGGGCATGCCAGACCCTCTGCTTGGCCCCAGGGGTGTGCCAGGAGCTCCACTCCAGCCCCAGGGTGTGCCAGGCGCTCTGCCTGCCCCAGAGTGTGGCAGGCATTCCTCCCCCCCGAGCCCCACTTGACCCCTGGGGTGTGCCAGGTGATCCACCCCACCCCCAGAGCTCCACCCGGCCCCCGGGTGTGCCAGATGATTTGCTGGGCCCCTGGGGTGAGCCAGGCACTCCACCCTGCCCCCTGAGCTTCACTCGGCCCCCTGGGGTGTGCCAGGTGCTCTGCCCTGCCCCCAGGGTGCGCCAGGCCTCCACTCTGACCCCAGAGCTCCACTTGGCCCCCAGGCGTGCCAGGTGCTCTGCCCTGCCACTGGGGTGTGCCAGACACTTTGCCTGGCCCCCAGGAAAGCCCTGAAGATGCCTGAGCCTATAGACTCAGTCACACTGACGAAGTCTGGTGGTTCACTGTGTAACCCCGCCTACCCAGCTGGACACTGGACTGCTGTGAGGGATTGCCAAAGGGTGCTTCTCCATTTCCTGCCTTAGTAATTTGTGTATACCCCCATAATATACAGCATATTTAGAAGCAGCCAAGTCTGTACCCAAAGTAAGAGCATGAAAGAGTAAATAAACCAAAAGTGCAGTTATTACCGGTGGGAAGATCACTGACAGGGTGGTAGAACAACGGTGCTGAAGTGGAGAAAATTGATTAATTGAACGAGCCGTCATCCATATAACTGAGTAATAAAGACGAAGATAACATTATGTAATACAACATCCAGTGGTAACCCCTACTATTTTCTCTGTAATCTGGTATTGCGTTTATTGTTATTGTGTTAACAAATGCAAAGACAACACTGTGTAATACAGCATTCAGTGATGGTTCCCTACTGTCTCCTCTGTAATTTGTATATCCTTTATTGATTTTGTTATAACAAATATGAAGGTAACTATATTATACAGCATCCAGTGCCAATTCCCTACTATCTTCTCTATAACTTGGTATTGTCTGTATTGTTTCTCTGTTATTCTGGGTTCTTTTGTCTTAAAAATAAAATTTTAAAAAAAGATATATACCAAAAAAGAAAAAGTGGTAAAATTGACTAATAAAATTTCAAGTTATCTACAATAAAAAACATTGTAGCAAGTTTTTCCAAGGGATATATGGAAGAAAATAATCTCAGGCATGTAAAAGAGTAATAAAAATGTGCAAGAAATCATAAAACTCCAAGCTGAGAGAAAAAAGAACAAAATCCTTGAAAGAACTACAAAAGAGAAAACTTAAACAGAAAGAGAAGTCCTTATATACAAGAAAAATCTCTGAACAGCACAAATTAGTGAAAAGAATTTAAAATATCAGTAAGATAAAAAATGTGTAGAAAAGATTGGAATTTCATTAATAAATCAGACATTGCTGATAAATATGCAAGTTGACATAATCATAAATGGAAAGCAACACCACATATATCTGTAAAGGCAGATAAATTTTTAAAGATCTGTTAAAGATCTGAACACCACTACCATGTTACTACATATTTAAGAATCCGTACTACTATGTACAATCATTCTTTGCTTATAAAGTGTGTAAAAGTGGTGTATCACTTCATTATAATTATCCTGAAATGTTTATACTTAAATTATATTTTAAACACTGATCTATGTTGACACATAAGTTTTAGTTCATTAGTTTTAACTTGTGAGTAGCACTTCAATTGCATAAAAATAATTAAAGATTATTTGGAGTTTTCAAATTAATACAAATGACACTGTGATAAACATGTCCTTTTATACCCACAAATGAAGAGATTTTCTAAAAGTAAAATCGTTGAAATATAATACTATAGTTGATAGACAGTGCTGGCATGGAAAGATATCTGAGAAATAATCCAAAAAGATAACACATATTTATTAAAATGCTAAATTCTGGTATATTTAAGCACAAATTATATGAAGTATACATTCATAAAATATCTATATTTTAGATAATCATAGGAAGTAATTTTTGAGTTGGCACTGAATTAAAGTGGAACATTCACTTTTCAATTTTCATATAGCTTTGTTCTTTACTTCCTAGTTTTACAGTTTGGAAACACTGAAAATTTTATTTTTGTTACTGTACCTCGCATTTTGTTGATTATTCCACTGTAGTATAGTAAAAATACCCCCTTGGATATCGGACAGAATGATCATTAAGCAAGATTTACACACCAATGATTATACAATTAACTTACATTTTAAATAAAATTTCCTCCATATAACATTACTAAAATGATGTATTCTCCTTGTTGAACATTTGAGGCTGAAGATATAGCTCAGTAGTACAGTTCTTGCCTCCTCCATGTATGAGCTCCTGGACTCCATCTCTAGCAAAGAAAAAAAATAGAAGAAAGAAGAGGCAAGGAAGGAAGGAATGAAAGAAGGGAGGGAGGGAGGGAGAAAAATCTGGGAAAAGGAAAAGACGGAACCACTCCAAAATGATGTCAGCCATTCATCTCATTCACTCAATGTTTGAATCCTCCAATGGTAGATTCACCAACAAATGCATTTACTTGTTCCCACAACTAAATTTTCAAATTTCACTTATGTATAAAAAATACCAAGAAGTTTAAAGCTTACAATTTATAAGATATATTTTTAAAACATAAAGCCACATGTGGTAATTTAATCCAATCATTTAGTTTTCATGGTGGTGTAAGCCACCATTAAGTGTCTACTATTTATTAAGGAATTTGCTTTCTGTCTTTCATCTGCCTAGCCACGATCCCGCTAGGAAAGTATTGTTATACACATTCTTGCAGGTAAGGAAACCAACAAACCATTTAACAATTTAACTGAGGTCACCTACTGTTGAGGATTTCAACAGGGCTCCCTGAGTTTTTCCACTCTAGTTGTCTCCATCCTTCTCGCATGGAAACTAAACCTTCCTGCTTAAAATTTCTTTTCAAAGCTGATTTACGGAACAAAAATTTCCCTAAGCAAAATACGAAAACATTTCAGGAATCAAGGAAGAACCAAGGTAAAAATATTCTGTCTTTAACACAGGGTCCTTTCCCAGATGGTGACATGGGCCTCATCCATACCATTCCCACAACCACTAAGTAAAGGAACAGGGCCCCTCAGGACGGAGCTCTGAGTCTGTTAGCATATATTCTCTCTTAAACAAATTTTCCAAAGAAAGTTTCATAGTCAATGTGTCCCCAAAAAGTATAACAGCACAGTGGGTTGCCTTCACATCACTTTTCTATATCTGTATAAAAATGTTTACCGAAAATATAAATAAGGAAGGTCTGCCATCTCCTATCAAGTCTGTGTGACAGCAGTCCTAGATTCCAAAATTTCATAATGTTTAATTTTAACCTTTAACTTTCTCAATTTAGTTACTTGTAGACGTAGTGATACCACTGGAGTAATAAATCACTTGGACAATGTTTTGTACCTATGTACTTCCATTTTTTGGAAGTACTAGAGATTGAGTCCAGAGATTTGCTTTGAGCCATCTCCTTGGATCAATATGCTTTGTTTTATTTTTTTTTAATTTTTGAAACAATGTTTCACTGAGTCACTAAGCTTGCTCAGACTTGACTCGAATTTTCAATCCTCCTGCCTCAGCCTCCCAGTGTTCAGGGCCCTGCTCCTGTTCATTGCTTATTACTTGGAATGTATAAGACAAATGACCAATAACCAATCAGCAATCTTGTCAACCAATACAATTGTGACAAATGGTTTCCTGAAATCTCCATGTTGTTTTTATAAAATTAGACACTGCTGATGGTCATGTCCAAACTCTTATTCTAGGCAACTAAAACTCATGACTTATGGGTGGCCGTCCTCAATTCCAGTCAAATAAACTCTGGGTTCTCACTTGCTCTGCTTCAGCTGGCTTTTAGGTTGACATAGCATAAGTACACAGAAAAGGGTTTTTTTTTTCTTTTTGGTACCAGGAATCAAATTCACAACCTCGCATTTGCTAGGCAGATGCTGTGCCACTGAGCTGTATCCCCAGCCCAGAAACGTATTTTTAAGAAAACACCAAAAAACTATTCAGAAGTTAACATGAAAGTGTTATTTAAGACTTTTTGATCAAGATGTATTTCTTTATGTCTCTACTATGAAAATAATTCATACTTATTAAAAGTATTTGGAGGGATCCGGGGAAGATGGCGACCGGGTGAGCAGCAAGGGACCGAACCTCCTTAATAAACACCACCAGCTCGAGACAGACTTGGTGAGCGTGAATGCCGGAACCTCGGCTGGGAAGTTTAAACTGGGCGTATTTCTCTGAGATGCCGGGGGAGGTGTGGTAGGGCGGACCAGGCTGCCGGGGCGAGACGTGGGAAAGTCCCAGACGCTGGGAGCCGGGGACGATCCCCGCGGGGAAGAAGCGGGGATCGGTCCAGGCGCAGTGGGAGCGCGGCCGCCTCGGGCCCTCCC